>LPNX011130106.1:46310-238850 GCA_001517045.1 Pseudotsuga menziesii
ATGGAACCTACAAGTTTGAACTGGGCGGAGGCATTGCTACCGGTCTTTAAAGAATAGTTTCCCAAGTGTTGACAGGGAGAACTAAAACTATTTGGCTATGGTTTTATCTTAACCTGTTTCTTTTTTTAGCAGATCCCACAGCTGAGACCCCAAGTGGTTTTTACTGAGCTAAGGGCGAGAGACCCTCGTATGCTAAGGTGGGTTAGGATCATAGCCTGTACAGGAGCAAGCAAAGGGAACGTGAAGTTTGGGTCTCCATTCTTCATAAGGCTTAGTGACTAGATCCTGATGGTTGAGGATTATGCTTATGCAGACACTAATTTTAGGGGTGACCCTAACCTACCACTTCCACCTAGCGAGCAGTGGGGAGACATGGGTAAGAAACAAAACCCTAAGATAGATATTTGTGTTTTTTGTCTTTTAATGCTTTTTTACTTTTTATGTATAGTAACGAGACCTAAAATTTTCATGCAGATGTAGGAGCTGCATGACCTGGGGGATCATCCCCACTGGACAGACGAGCAGGAGCTCAATTTTTTCAACAAGGTGATGACCCAATGGGAGAGCTGGAGGAGAACCTAGAGAGGTTAACTTTGGACATACCCAATGCATCCATTGATGATCTATCGATGCACTATCAAAGGCACACAGCATGGGTTCCAGGCCGCTTCAATCGTCTGATATGTAGGGAGTGCGAGATGTTATGTGCTATCATAAGCATCACTAGCTCTTACATGATGTATCACTGAAGGCTACTATAGCTTCATATTTTTTTTATGATTTTGTACTGCCTGAAATCCAAAGTGCTTCAGATGAGGTCTCGTGACCTAATTTTGTAAAAACACTTATATATATATATATACAACCTTTTGCCTCCGATGTTTATGCTTCAAATGGAAAATATATTTACATGAGTTTTATATGTTTTTACTATTTATTTACAATGTTATGAACCATGTTTAACTTTCATGCTATGAATGAGCAATATACTAGTCTAGGATATAATTTTCCAATGAATCAGCAAATGCATTGTCTGCCCTAGGGATATGCCTATAAGTAATGACTTCAAATGACCTTTCTAATAAATGTACCCTTCGATAAAGACGGAGTAGTATAGGTTTTATGATGGTGTAAACCTGGTTTAAATGACAAACCACCAATTGCGAGTCCATGAACACTACCAAGTCACGAATGTCCCGGGATGCAGCCTTAGTCAAAAGACCTGTGACTGCTTCATACTCGGCGATATTGTTGGTAGCAGGACCAATACAAACTGCTCTTGAACTCCCTAGATCATGTGCAGGGGAATACAGAACCTAAGCAACTGGGGAAAAGTTCAAGGTATGGCGGCAAGCACCATCAGCGAAGCCATAAAAAGCCATCTGATCTGCATAACCAAAACATGGTATGAACAATCTAGACATTAAACTCAAAACCATATTGAAAGTACTAAAACACACTGAAAATCCAAATAATGTACATATATACAAGGTACCATTCATGAATGATCTAGGCATAGTACCTCTTCAGGTACAACCCATTGCGAGGTATCCTGAAGGCAATTCCATCATAATCCACGAGCTTGTAGGCCCCTTTTTCTAAAACCTTGGAAACGATAAAAGGACCATACCACATTGATTCAAACTTCCGTTTTCTTAGATTATCATGTCTCTGATCATAAGTCAGGACTAGGTCACCTTCATTAAACACACGAGGTTCGACAGATTTATCATATTGCACCTTGACACGCTTTTTGTGTGCCTCATTAACCAAGGCGGCATCTCATCTAGTTTCGTCAAGGTTGGTTAAGTATAAAAACCTTTCTTCCTCGGTAGAAGTATTAGGGAGAAGTTCAATGGAAAATTTCAAAGACGGAATCTGACATTGAATAGGTAGGACAACTTCTAGTCCATATACTAATTGAAAAGGTGTAAAACCAATTGTTGTTTTCATTGAAGTTCTATAAGCCCAAAGAGCAGAGAAGAGAGTCTGGTGCCAGTTGGATTTGTGATCTCCAACCATCCGACGTAGCTTAGTTTTTAGAACTTTGTTAATGGCCTCAACTTGACCATTAGCTTGCAGATAATAGGGGGTTGATTTTTCATGGCGAAAACCCAACTTAGCACTTAACTCTACCATCATTTGATTCCAAAAATGTGATCCGTGATCAATGATAATAAACTGAGGAACTCCAAACCTAGCTATTACATGGTTAAAAAGAAAAAGGGTGGCAGTCTTACCATTCTCTACATATGTAGGCATATCATCACCCCACTTAGTGAAATAATCCATGGCTACTATGATGTAACCATGCCCCTCAGCTGAGGTAGGATTATAAAGCATGAAATATATCCCCCATTTAGAAAAAGGGGGAACGACAATGACAGGGTGTAATCGAGCAGGGTGGGGGCATTTTTTTAGGTAAAAGTGTTGACAGGGTGGGAATTACTTAACAGCCTCATGACAATATTTAAAAATAGAAGGCTGAAAATATCCAATGCGCAAGATTTTCTGGGCTGTAGCCATCCCAGAAAGATGACCGCCACATGCCCCTGAATGGCAGTCATTAAGAACTTGTTCATCCTCGTCATGGGTGAGGCATCGTCAAAGAATGGTATCTGTACCACGTCTATATAAGGTATCATTGAGGATAAGATATTACTTTGCATGGTGACGAATGCGGCGACGATCCTCAGGAGATTGGTAGGCTAAAAACACTATTTCTAGATATAAATGATTAAATATCCATACCATGGGTTAGTTGTGCTTATTAGGAATAGAAATTCATCCAGGAATGATCATTGGGCTCAGAATCTGTTAAAGAATAGGGAATATCACACATCAGCTCGACAAAAACTAATGAATTCTTTGAAGGAACTTTGGAAAATTCAACATCAAACTCCTTTAAGCTAACAATCCATCGGGAGTATTTTCCCCCTAGCACCTAACAACTCAAGATGTAGTACATAGGTTTTTGGTCTATGAGTACAGTAGTGGTGAGAAGTAGGATGTAGTGATGAAATTTTTGGACAGTAATGACCGTATCCAATGCTAGCTTCTCCACATGCGAGTATCGATTTTTGAAATCCAAAAGATTCTTACTGGCGTAATAAATCACGTGTTCTAGGCCGTTTTGGTCCTCTTGAGCTAAAACCATTCCGATATTAGTAGTAGAGGCAACAACATATAATAGAAAATCCTTTGAGTAATTCGGGGGGTGTATGACAGGTGAATGAGTCCGAGCATGTTTGAGATTATCTAAGGCTCACTAGGGCCTGGTCATCCCAAAAGAATGGAGTGTCCTTCTTAAGGAGACAAATATAACCATGTGTTTTCTCAGTGAAGTTACAAACAAAACGACGAAGAAAGTTTTCCTTCCCTTGCAAAATTTGGAGTTCAAGCAGGTTGGTTGGGGTAGCTAAAGTGAGTATTGCATAAATATTTAAGGGATCAATCCGAATACCATCCTTGGAGACTACGAATCCTAAGAGACCTCTCGTCTCAACTCAAAAAAAACATTTGTGTGGGTTCGGTCGTTTCTTGTAATGGAGAAACCTCAGGAAAATGTCTCTAAGATGTCAAGGATGGTCTTCCCAAAGCTATGAGTGCACAGGAATATCATCGAGGTAAGGCTCCACAATATTCTTAATGTCATGAAATGCATAGGACATGGCACACTAGAATGTGGCCCCAACATTCTTAAGGCCAAAAGATAACTTCTTGTAGGAAAAGTTTCGCCATGGGCCTATAAATTTCGTCTTATGCTAATAGGTGGGCAATATCTCAATATGATTGTAGCCGAAAAAGCCATCCATAAATGAGAAGATGACACTCCTAGCACAGTTATCAATAATCTGATCAATGTGAGGAGTCGAAAAGTTGTCCTTGGGACAAGATTTATTCAAATCTCAGAAATTAATACAGACTCAAATAGTTCCCTACTTTTTGTTCACAGGAACAATATTCGATACCCATTCCATCAGAGGCACAAGATAGATAAATTCTGCCTTCAGAAGTTTTTTGACTTCGGCTTTAATAGCCAGAGTCTTTCGCAGATGGACTTGTCTCAATTTATGCCTAACCGGTCTGGCCATAGGATAGGTTTTGATCTCATGGACTACAATGGATGAATCTATCCCATGCATTTATTCATAGGACCAGGAAAAAATATCTCGGAATTATTTAAAAAGTGCTTTATACTCTTCAGTTTCATCTATTGAATAGTTTTTCCCTATGTGAACATGTTCAATAGTTCCAGACTTGACTGATATTTCAATTGGAACCATTTTGGTAATGTTGCATAAATTGCCTTCAGACTCATAATATTGCGACAAGACAGGTGTTTGTGGATCGTTGACAATATCAGTACCCAAGAGAGATACAAAATCATTATCTGCCGAACTCGTATTGGGGAGGAAGGAAGATCTATGATGGTGATCCTCCCATGTGGATGTACTTGTATTGATAATCTCTATAATAGACTCGTTCGATGGAAAAGTTTGCGAGAGAAAATCCAGAGTAGGAAGCAAAGGTTCTAACTAGTAGGGCAGGTGGTAAGGATCTGAGGCCACTAGATGAAGATCATATGTAGGAACATTGGAAACAGATTGGATGGCATCATAAACTGCTTCATGTGGGTTGAGGTAGGATGCCTCAACAACTTTTTTACCCTTAGGATCATAATTAAATGAAGAGATCATATTGACTGTTTCCATTTCTGTACCAGAAGGGGTTGACGAAAACACGCCCATGAGGGAAAAGTATTTCAACATCCCTACCCCAATTGACTGGTAAGGAGGAGGGGACTGACCTAGAAAAGGGATATTATTCATCGTAGGAGTGGTAACAACCGGTGTACAGAAATCAAGTTGATCAATTGTTACAATTCTTCCCAAATGCGAAAACTAGAGGGTTCTAAATACCGTCGAAGTGACAGCGGTCATAGCATAAAACCAATTTCTTCCTAACAGAAGATTATAGTCTAACGGGGCATCCACTACTTCCACCTGAATGGAAACAGTTTTTCCCCCTAGCTCAACTGAAAGGGTTGGCATGAGACCATAGGGCTAGAAACCTCTTCCATCAAAGGCTTTTAGTGTTGTCAATTATCTTAAAAGCTTGGGAGAGACAATGGATTTCCAACAGGAGAAAGACAAAACAGAGGTTGAAGCACCTTCATCTAAAATAGTCCTAAAAACCTTTTTTCCAACTACTCTAGTTATGAATTGAAAAGCCATTTGGTGGGGTAATCTAGGTTTAAGGTTCTCCAGATTGAAATAAATCAAATTCATGTCATTCGGGTCTGTGGCTCCCAAAGCGGTTAATAATTTTTTGCATTGTGTGGGACAGCTTTGGAGTACTTCTAAAGTAGACATTGCACATGGTTCCTGAGCTAGGTCTTCTACAACATTATAAAACTGTGCAGCTTGGGAATTAGGGTTAAAAACAACCTTCCTAATAGTACTCTTGGGTGAATGCAAAATCATATTGAGATTAGGCTTCTTGATCGTTAGGGGACCATTAGACGAGGATGCGGGAGAACCAGTACAAGGAGCTTTATCAGGAGAAGGTTTCTCAATTTTTTTCTCCTCTGGTTTTTCATATGATTGACTTCGAGTTGTTAGATTAATAGTATCCGATAACATCATTCGAATTTCCTCTGTGGAACTAGAATCTCCCTGGTTGGACATGTGGTCTACCAGTTGTTGCTGAGAAGGAAAAGGATCAGTGAGAACTATCGGTGCGGTGTTACTCTTTAAAAATTTATTAATTTCATCACGTCGAGGACACTCTTTCATGAAATGATTGCCACAACACATTAGTTAGGGATACTTAGCTTTCCTTTTTTCTTTATTGTCATTCTTCGGGGCCTTATGTTTGGGGTTTTCCTATTGGTTTTCGGGTTTCTTGTTTTTACCTTTTCCTTTCTTCTTATTACCAGATGATTGTGTACTTTGAATAACATTCACCTTGGCAGAAACTGTAGGGTTGGAAGGAGCAGGAGTGGAAGGATTGGGTTGTTTGGCAGCTTTAACCATTGATGTGGGCTAGATTGAACCAATAACCCCATCAACAGGAGTTTCTATGGGTGGCTTAGCTGGGTTATTGTTGGGTTGAGGAGCTTGGGCGATGAGGTCATACAAAGTTCCAGACTGGGAAAATACCAAGTCCAGATACTACGCGTGACTAATGGCTTGCTCTTTAGTAACAGCACCCCCCATAGCCACATCTCAGGAAATGGGTGGCAACAAATATTTCGTGAACCAATCAGCTAGGAGTTGGTTCGGGATAGGATCTTTAATGAGCCTTCTCCTCCTTTTCCATTCATGAATATGATCTGAAATGTGTGTGGAGGTGTTTTGATGTAGAGAGGTTAAAAGGTTTGTACCTGTTTCGTATCGAATAGGTAGGTGAAAGTGTGTGAGGAAAACAATTGCAAAAGCTCTAAAATCCACAAACAAGTGTCGTGGAAGTTTGATGTACCACTTCGCGGTCATGCCAGTCAAAGTGTGCTGGAAGAGTCTTAATCGAATAGAATCATTCATCAAGGAATTAGACAAACACCGGATCATCTCCCTGCTTACCATCAAAATTTGGAATATCCGATGGGAACTTGACTGGAATGGGAGGCCGTGAAGCATTGTGTTGGATGGGGTCATTGATCAATTTGGACAAATCAGGAAAATCCAAAGTTTCTAGGAAAGGTAACTGACGATTTGGTTCAACATACTGGTAATATTGATAAGGCATGTAACCACCAGTAGGAACGTAAGTGGCCTGATACATAGGCTGCTGAAAAGGATGATGGGATGATGAACCTCCAAAAGATGGACCTCCACTAGGGATGCGAGGACTACCAGGGCCATTAGGAGGATTAGAAGGATTAGGAGGAGGACCTCCAGGACCACCAAGACCTCCATGGCCACTGGAACCACCAGGACTACCGGGACCACCAAGGGGAGGACCACCAGGACCTCCAGGACCACCAAGGTGAGGACCACCAGGACCTCTAGGACCACCAGGACCTCTAGGACCACCAGGACCTCTAGGACCACTAGGAGGAGGCCCATGAGGACCCCCAAGACCACCAGGAGGAGCACCACCATAAGGTGGTCATAGAGGACCTATGGGGGGAGGACCTCCATAAGGCATCTCTCTGGTACCTCCAGCTATATGAATAGGTATTCCTCCTAATGCTGGCATGTAGGACTAGTTGGGTTACCCCCATGGAGTAAAAGTATTTCCAGGATATGGAATTATAGTGTATGACATGCCTATTAGGGTAGGTTGGTAATTCATATTTCCTACAGGTACTTGATTTGTTGGGTAACCATACCCCTAGGAAGCTTGACTAACAACAGGTTGTGCCCCTAAGGGTTGACCTAAACTCAATGGAGGGTCAACTATACTTGTAGGAGGAACATAAACCATGGATGTGCTTGCATTAGAGGCCTATCTATTATGAGTAACAACTCCACCAGAAGGTAACGTAGATCGTGTCGGGGGTTTCCCCTCGATACTATAAGGTACTAATATAATCGGAGTTGAAGTTTTCCCCCCAGCCCTAGAAGACCTAGGAGTACTAGAAACAGATTTAAGAATTGCAACCGTGGGATCAGAAGTTTGACTTGGGTGTTTTGAAGTCTCAACAGGATCAATAGGTTTCATAGAATCATCCAGTGAACAATATTCATCTGGCAAAGGGTCTGTATTACGGGGAAGAAGAGCTGACATAGGTTCTTTATGAGGGATTGGGGTGGATAAGATAACATCTAGTATTTGACTATATTCCTATTCACTACATAAAGGATGTTCAAGAGAGGGCCTATGTACTCCAAATGAACCAATGGCATGTCCCATAGAGGTTCCCCAAAACGAAGCATCTGGACAATAATCCGGACGAACAGGACTATCAACATGACCTTCCATAAGACCATGGAAAGAAGTGTCACGGACAGGAGGTTGTTGAGCCAAGGTATTTGTATAAGAAGTGAATTGGTATCCACTTTCTACAACAACATTCTGTTCCACCTGGGAAGTAGTTGCAGCTCCTTGGACAGTAGCTTCCATTGGACCTTCTCCTGTAATGGGAGGAAAGTCGGGTGGTAATCCTTGTGTTCTTATAGACCGTCTCAAATGAAACTCAACTAGATTGCACAGTTCCTATTCTAACTTAGGGTTTCAAAGCTAAGAAAAAACTAACCAAAACTTTCTCCTACTCAAGCTACAGTCCAACAAGAAAATTCAAATGATAGGATGAGCTCAAATGGTCGGTCTCTCACCAAGATTGTCAAGTAGGTGCAACTCGCGATATACCACAAGGGTACATGCGTAGTAATCTCCTCGAATATTGTTTTCTCAGATAGATAGGGTATCCTAGTGGGGTCTTCCGATATATGCAAGGTACATGGGAGCTCAAATCGGTAGTAATGTTGTCTAATGCACACAAGTACCTTTCTATATACCTCAAGGGTACGTGAAAGGCTGTTCAATATACCAACAATACGTGGAAGAACCACATGAGTCCTGGGATGTAGTGCAGACAAGTAACGATAGATCCTACACTTAATGATGCACGAACATGTATCTAACTTAGCACTCAAATTTTTATACAAATTTTAAGCCTATAACTACCGTTAATTTTAACGTGGAAGGTTAGGTGAATGCATGAGGTTTTGACAGAAAAGTAAAACCATGTAGATATGAAATGCAAGTTCATTTACTTTACCATTCAGTATGCCTAATTACGAGAAGGAGAGAGGTTGTTTTCTTTTCAATTTTGCTTTAAAACCAAAACAATTCCCAAACAACTATAAAAAAATCCTTTTTCCGAGCATTCAGTCAAACAACATTTTTCTTCAAACCATCTCCACAGGGGAGTAGATCTGTCTTGTTCTTCCCCAGTGGAGTCACCAAATTTGTTATCTGGAATATATCACCTTATGTGGACAAAAGTTGTTCCTTTGGTCTGAATGGTTTAGATCCTGAAAAAAATGAGTAAATAACTCAGTTGAAGACCTTCCTTGAATGTTATAAATGCCTGGAATGTAACTCTGAGGAAGGACCTGTATACCTGTAAAACATATCAAACATACAAAGACATCAAAGATACCATAAAATCATCTCTTTTGAAAGCACACAGGTAGGGTAAGATCTCTTTTCAAATGAATAAGAAATACAAACAGCACTCAACTATGCATATGCAAGCTATATTTTCGATTTTTTCTGAAGCATGTAAAGATCTAACTTTAACTATTGATACTTTTTCCCTTTGATGAGATAATGATGCAAAAAAGACAAAATAACAAAGGAGTCCTGAAAGCTTATGAGGCTAGTCAGAGATCCAATGGCTTAGGCTCAATGAAATAATGACCTAATCTCAACAAATTTTCCTTTTTAGAGTGAAAATAAGTCTTTCTCACACTTAACGAGAAATTGAAACAAGCAAACTGATCTAAGGGAGTAGTTTTTTTTAGTGATAGTCTATAACAAGAAGAGATCTAATCTGACCTATAGTTTCCAACTAACTCCTTTCAAGAAAAAATAAACTTACAGGCAGTAATGAATGATGAATCTAACCTAGCTTTTTTATTTGAACAAACAAGCAATTTCCACATAAAAATTCCAGATTTCAATCACTCAAGCAAGTTCAAACAAGTCCATACAAGACCAATTAAACACACCAAATCCAAAAAAATCACAAATGTTTAACAAAAACTTGAAAAAATCAAAGTCTGGGACAGGCCTACCTGGCACTGCACAGATGAAGTTGCTAACAGCCGGTTTTGAGGCATAACTGCTTTTTGCTCACTAGATTCAGGCGGTGGCATTGCCTATTGCTAACTAGACTCAGGCGGTGATGCCGCTTCTTGCCAAAGGCACATGTGCAGTTCTCTGTAACAACCCAGAACAGCAGAAGAGAGAAAAATGAAGTTAGAAATGTCAAAAACTTCAAAAAAAACTGATGAATCAACCACAATACAGAGCACATAAAGTTAAGGTGGCTCAGATCTGAAGAGATCTAAAGATTTCAAACCAAAACTTCAGTAGATCAGATGTAGATCTGACTGCAAAGATGGGAGGCTGGAGCTTGGATTCGGACAAGAGTATTTTAGAAACTAAGGAAGAACAAGACGGATCTACACCCCAGCAGAGTTGCCAAATTTGTTATCAGGAACATATCACCTACTACGGATAGAATCTATTCCTCTGGTCTGAACGATTCAGATCCACAACAAATGAGTGAATAACTCAGTTGAAGAACTTCCCTGAATGTTATAGACACCTAGAATGTAACTATGATGAAGGACCTATATACCTATAAAACATATCAAACATACAAAGACATCAAAGCTATCATAAAATCATCTACACATCCATATTAGTGACTAAGGAATCCAATACATATATGTGAGTTTTACACAACAATCATGTGGGAAGGAAATCAACTTTGCATTAGAAAATAAATGAAAGGGCTTACAACCATGTGCCTTAGTGCAGATAGACTCCTTTACAAGACTAGCACCTTGTCCCCGATATCTCCAACTTGCTCCACAATTGCTCTTTGATGGATTAGGCCAAGGTATCAATTCAACATCATAACTTTACTATTCTTCTATCTCCCTCAACCATGGAGTATGAGCTTGTATTTATAGGGCTCAAATGGATAGGATGGTTGAGAGATTGGTGGGTGAAGTGGCTACAAGATCCTACAAAGAGGGATCTCAACCTTAACCAACCCATGTGAGTAGGGATAAGATTAGACATGAGGATATTGTTCTAGAAGCCTGGAGAAACCTCCTTTTTTTCACTTTTTACCAAGGGTGTCGCTTATACCCCTTTATGACAAAGCGGTGATGGGTAGGAATCGTGCCAACAACATAGGTTAAAGGCAGTGGCACCGCCTAGTTCTTACACAACTAGGGCATTGATGAACAGGGTACTCCTTATCTGCTTGAGGGAAAGAGTGATGCTGCAATTTTGTATGTTGGAATCAACACCTAGAGAATAATTCTCTTCAAGTTTGGGATTTGAGAGAAAATATCTTGTGTTAGGGATCCTATCACATGTTGGTGACATATTTTGAGTGTAACAGCCACTCCATTGACTTAGGAGGATTAGGAATACTTAGAAACCAAGAATATACTACTGCCTTATTGATCAACAAGAAGGATTGATGCGCCACTAGTTACCATCCCCACAGTTGGCCATGTTACATTGGAAATTCCTAGAAACTGAAGGACATGGAGGTCCTGTGCAATATCATGCCTCAGCTGGAAAACCTCACCTTTCAATACTCAGAAACCAGTATTATCAAAGAATTGCATAAGAAAAATTATATGAAGCTACTCTGGGAGTCCCTGGAATTGCCAAAAATGTTTGTCCCCATACAATGGTAAAATGGGCTAGAGCAGTCGGGGTTACTATCACCCCTCTTCATGCCACATTTTTTTCGAACCAGAGAAGTGGATACCTAGGTAAAATAGTTACTAATAGTCTTTCATGTAGGCTTCCAATGGCTAGACAAGCCCCACTCAATTGATGTTGATCTAATTTCAGCAATCATGAGATTTCCTCGACTTGGAAAGGATCCTGAAGAGACATTTTGGCAAGGCGAGTGCCTAGACAAGATTGCACAGACTCGAGAAAATTATAACCTAGCCAGCTCTAGTGAAGAATTTAATATTTCATCCATCGAGGACCCTACTACTCGCATGGAAGCTACAATATTAACACACAAAATCCTGTGTCTTGAACCCCCAACAATGTAATGCATGGGTAATAATGTTGGTTGCACTTTGTGCAGAAGGTGTGCAATTCAATCTATCCATTTTTTTGTTGAATGAGCTGCTTTGGGATGCTGCTTCATCATAGGATGACGATACCCCTTTCCACTATGATTGGTTGATAATTCTGATCTCCTTTACTGTATGGTTTGACCCTACCAAGTATCAGAAGGTAGACATACATGTACTATGCCAAGGAGTACGATACCAAAACTTGTGGTTCTCGACTAATGAAATCCAAAAAATGAGTACCAACACTCAATTATTTGTTCATAATGAAGCCTTGAGAAGTTTGGTGAAACAAAAGGTGAGACTGAGTGAAACTGCCATCTCCATATTTCATCATTTTGTCAATTTCTAGTTAGCATCCCACTACGTGTGCATCTAGGCACACAAAGACCTGCAAAAATAGTGGTTTCCCACACAATATATTCTCATAGCCAAGGATCTGGAGACCATTTCCTGGGATTGGCTAGAGGAGTGTCAACAACCAGGCTTGCCACCTCTTGAAGAGAAGAGTACCTAGCAGGCCCATGCAATAATTCCCAACAGTGCACAGATAGCTCAGCCCCAGCCTGAGCTGCCACTAAGAACCCAGCAGACAGAGAATCAGAATGCAAAAGCCCAACTAGAATTGTCGCGAAAAAAGCAAAGGGCAAGCAAATACATGAATACTTATGGTCTGGATGAGGAAGAAATCATAGCCTTTGAAGAGGCCTTACAAAAATATATGTAGGTGCGGATTGATGACTATTGTAGGAAGTAGAACTAGTCCACTACTGCCATTAAAGATAGGATAAATGACCTCAAAAAAACAATTGAAGCAATTAAAACTACAGTGGATAGCACACCGCAGGTAACCCCATCGCAAGACGCTCCTAGTGCATCGAAGGCCCAAGAAACCCTACGTCCTAGACAGGACCACCCCAACAAGGTCCAGTTAGGTAAAGAAGTGTTGGAATTTTGACCTCCGGACCCCAGCAAGGCACATAATAATACTTCCCCAATTTTCCTAGATTTTTTGAAGGTCCAGCTAAAGGATGTACATACTCTACAAAGAGAAGCGGTTAAAGAGATTTGGATAAGGAGAAATACTCTTGACAAATAGGTAAAGCGCTTAGTCAAGGATATCAGCGAACTGAAGGGAAAAATGCATAGGACTACCCAGGAAGCAAAGAAAGAAGAAGAAAGTAAGTAGAATCTTTCCCACATCATTAATGTTGTTTGTTCAAATGTGGCTAATGAGGAAATCTCACATGATATTCCATCAGAGGATAAGTTCCTTAGGCTGAGAAAGCTAGCTAGTGATCTTAAGAAGAAGGTAATTGAATTATAGGCGCAATAGATCCCCATCACTCTGCCATAAGTGCTGGAAATCTGACATGACGTGGCCATGCAAGCTACAAAATGAGTCACAGGAAACAAAGTTGATATGTGCTAAAGCCATTGACTAAGTCTCCCAGACCTAGGAGACTCTGCTAGATGATGATCAATCATAGAATATTGCAAGTGACCTCACTACGCTAGAAGGAAATATTGTGCATATATGGAATGCAATAAAGAAACTGTCCTTGGAGCAGAAAAAAGGTCTAAATCATAGAAATGTGTAGCCTACAATAGAGAACCAATGTGTTGCATCCAAAAAAAAAACAATGCAAGGAAATATAGAAGAATTATAGGAAAAATAAGAAAGGGTCATAGGGATAATTCAACCTATGCACCAGAAGGTGCATGGCATCGTGGCATTAGTGGAAAACAACATGCCAAAACACGTCACTTCCGACCTGGTGGAACACATTCAAAAAGTTGAGGAAGAAGTGCATGCAGAAAAAGAGAATGTGTTGAAAATCATGGAGGGTTTTCATACACAAATTCATGCAAGTCAGTTTATGGACCAATAGCTTGCATGGCTCGGGACGAGCCACAAGTGAGTGTTGGGGGCCTGTTGGGCCCAGTAAAGAAGGGAATAATTCATATGGAATTCTTCCTAAGTAAGGGAAAAAGAGTACAAGGAAGAAGAAGAGGGAGCTGCAACATAGTAAAAAAGGTCAAGGAAAAAGGGAAGGATTATGTGACAAAAGAGGGAAGAAAAGGAGAAAGAAAAAGAGAAGGCATGGGACGAGGAGGTTGCACCAGTTTTGTAATTCACGGCGGAAGTATAGAGTAGGAGATGTGATGACATGGTAGAATATTCATGGAATCACATGTGCAGATAAGGTAACAACTAGAAAGTGACAGTAATGCATGATGCAGAGAAGCAGCGGCCCTTAGCGATCATGGGTACGAGCTCGAATGGAGCCGGCAGAAACCACATGTGTAAAGGAATTTTTGTAAGTCTAGACGATAGCGTCTCTTTGGTCATATTTTTCTAGAATAGGAAAGGCATCATATAGGATGAAGATAGTTAGTTGGCTAACATAATGACTATAGTTGATTCTATTAGAGTCTGTATCAAGTCATGATCAAGTCTGTAATAAGGATATAGAAGGACAAACCTAAGTTGTACATGGGTTAACCAGTCAATCAGTTAGCCTATTAGCTAGTTCTTGTTTAGATGATTTTTTAGCAGAGTAGAGGATACAAAAATTTTGAGTAGGAAACTCTGGATTGTTGAGTGCATCAGAGTAAGTAGATATGTAGTTCAGTGCGCAGACAGATAGAGAAGTTCGAGTTGATCCAGGCTGTGTGGGGATCGTTGAGTAGGAGTAGATTAAAGTGATAATGATAGAGAACAATAGAGCAAATGAGAGGGAAAATAAGTCTATAGAGATAGAAGAGAAGATCTTGAACAGAGTCTATATCTTATGTACAGACAAAAGGTGCATCTATTTTCTTATGCCAATGCCAAATGAAAAGCGAATTGTGGTTTTTCTGTGAATGTTGAATAGATTAGACAAGTACATATTTACTGTGTTAATGATTAATTTGTTATTGTACTTTAAAGGGATGATTGTATGAATGTTGTATGTCGAGTAATGAATATATCTTTGATGATTGTTCACTCTGCATTTGTGTAATATCACATAACTAAGGGTGAGTAATACTTCAGTATTGGTATCTAAAGTGAAAACCACCCTCCCACCTCCCCGGTCTTCGTTGGAAACCTTGGCATAGGGTCAAGGAATTAAACACCCTCCTGCACAAAATGTGCAAACATGGTTCTGGTAGTTACCTATAAGAACTGAGATGTCTCGGTTTATACGACATCTATGTCCTAGGTGATTCTAGTTGGGATCTTCTCCATTGGGCCAATATCTTGGGATTTTTTGCTCTAACTAGAGAGCGGGGACTGAACGTAGGTCACAGGGGAGAAAAAGGACAATATAACCACCACATGATGATCCCATGAAGATGAATAATGGAGAACGGGGGGTAAATATAGCAACAGAAGAAACCCAAAGAATATCTCTCGTCGACAACAGAAATGAATCTAGCGCGACCCCAACAAATCTAGGGTTGGGGGATAAAAGAAAAAAATATAAGACAAGTCGCAAGAAGAGGAAGGCCAGAAAATCATATGGGATCGTCGGTCTTACAAACAATGATTATAACTTGATATCCATAGAATAGAGGAAATAGGCATGGAAAGCTACTGGAAAATGGAAAAAAGGCAGACTGAACTAGTAGGAATCATTATTGGTTTACTATAGACTCTTTGTACTACAGTAAAGGAAGTAAGGATAGTGGTCGACCAAATTCCATACTTTCCTGTGTCGTAGGAAAAATATCTCTCATCTTAAGAGAGACCTATGGAGGCATCGTCGATGACCCCACGAATAAATATTGAAATTGTTGGTCAAGCACTTTACTTGGGAGCACCGTAACTTAATGCATTGGTCAAGGACATTGGCGATGTGATTTTTTATTTTTCTGAAGTTCCCAAGTATCAATTGTATACCATTTGACATGCTATAGTGGAAGAGATGAAGACATGAGAACGTAATATCTTTAACTAACTAAAGTCATCAAAGAAAACCATGTCATTGTTGAAGCATTCAATCAAGGAGACTGAGAATAAATCCAATACCTGGAAGGATGATATTGAAGTGAATGGAAGCAGCAGCCAGCCTGACTTGTAGCAACTTTACAGATGAAGGCATCAAACCAGAGATGTTTGCAGAATAAAAAGTCTTCATATTAGATGAGATCTCCGAGGACCTTTGTAAGAGAGTCACGAAGTTGGAATCGAAAATGATGCATATGTTGATGTATTTGTAACTTCGGAATGTATTCATCTATATATATCATGTATTGTAACCCGATGTTTATTTTGGGATGTATCTATTATGTAATTGAGTCTTTTTGTCATGCCCTGATGTTTCGATCAGGAGAATCAATAATGTAAACAAGTCATGTCAAGTCATAGTGGGTAACCCTCCAATTGTCTAAGGGTTAAAGTCCCCGCAATTTCGAGGCACTAGGGTTATTAGACTCTACTAGTAGAGGTCAGCCCTAGTAGGGTTTTAGTCATTTCAGGATTAGTATAAATAGAGAGCTGGGGTCTCTATTTAGAACACATCACTCACACACTCAAGTGTAGCACATAGTTGAGGAAGGAGAAGACACTCGGGCTAGACAAGAAGAAGATTGCTACTGTCGGGAGTGCATCTTATTGTTTTGGGGTTTTACATCTTGTGTTGATTCTATCTCTAAGGAAGTTGCGGAGTTTTCTCCATTTATGGTTTCCCCGATGAAAAACACTGTGTTCATTGTCTCTTGTGTTTGATTGTTGTACTTGTTGTTCAAAAAACTAACATGGTATCAGAGCTAACCTGAGAAGAAGACACTATGCAGCTGTGGGAACTAGGGATTCCTAGTTTGAGGATCTTCCTCCATAGATTTTTAGCAAAATTAAGGTGGAATAAATCTCCTCCTTAGGGCACATCTTTCTGTCAATGCAGAATCCAATTCTGAGGTTTTTCAGTTTTGGACCTGTCACTGCTGTCGAAAATTAGGGATTTCCACAAAAGAGGAATTTTTTAGTGAGCCTAGGACTGGATTGATCTCCTCCCCAAAATCAAAGTTAGGGACAAATTTCAAGGAATTTGGGTGGAAAAAACTCCGGAAAAGCAAAACCCTAATCTGCTCCTGAACCAGCTCTGCAGGATTTCAGCTCAATTTTCAGATCTGACATCTTGAACCTGGTAAGATATAAAATCTTTTGTATTTCCATTTGACGATCTCATTTAAGATGTCTCATCATACCAAACTTGATGAAAATCTTGAGGGGGCTGATAACTTCTAAGCCTAGAAGTATAGGATCTCCCTGGTCCTGGAAGAAAATGAGTTAGACTGCTACATCCATGACGAGGTTCCAGTTCCAGAAGGAGATGAGGCAAATGCCTTACATAAGAAGAATATGGTTATGGAAAAGAGGATCATTGCTGATTCTATCAAGGATCACCTTATCCCACAGGTGTCCTCTCTCAAGACACCTAAATCTATGTTTGATTCCCTAACCAAATTGTTTGAAGGGAAGAACATAAACTGGAAGATGACCCTGAGAAACCAACTAAAGAATGTGAAGATTCAAAATGAAAAAACAATCTAGTCTTACTTCACAAGAGTTTCTCAGATCAAAGAACAACTAGAAGCAGTTGATGAAGAAGTGGAAAAAGTAGAGATTGTGATGTCTACCTTGAATGGCCTTCCTAGGTCATGGGATTCTTTCATCCAAGGAATCTGTGCTAGAAAGAAGTTAGTCAAGTTCAGCAGACTATGGGAAAAGAGCTCTCAAGAAGAAGCTCGGATAGCAGCTCGAGAATAGAAGATGGGAAGTGAAGACCAATCTCTCATGGTACACTCCAAGTCTCACTCCAAGTCAAAAAAAAGAAGACCTCATAGCTCCATAGGTAAGCACTCTCACAAAGATAACACTAGAAAATATGTATCTAGGATCATATGCGATGAAGCAGGACACTATGCAAGGAATTTTCGTAACAAACAGAAGATAATGAAGAATAGAAACAAAAGAATACATAATGCTCATGCTGTAGAGGATGATGAACCATCCAGGAAGAGATCCAGATATGAATGTGAAGATTCTTCAAGCGAGGATGAATATGTTCTGATATCCTTTCTCATAGGTAACATTACTCATGGAAGTGATGATTGGCTTATAGACAGTGGGGCTTCCAAACATATGACTGGATTCAAGGAATCCTTTGTGAGAATATCAGAACATGAATCACCTCACAAGGTAAAGCTAGGAGGTGACTACCAATATCCAATAAAAGTTAGTGGGGAATCTTCCTATAAATTAGACTCTGGAAAATATCTAACAATGAAAGAAGTATAGTTTGTGCCAGTACTCAATAAAACCTTCTCTTTATATCAGCATTAGATGCAAAAGGAATGCGGGTTGCATTCATGGATGGTCAAGTCATCATGTGGCCAAAAGGAAAGACTATCAATGATGCAGTAGTGATTGGAGAACAAGAAGGAGGATTGTACAAATTAAAGGGCCATCAAGAACAAGCCTTGGTCCATGACACAGTAGAGCCAAGTGAACTTTGGCATAGAAGGCTTGCACATGTGCATTACAGAGCACTACCTATTGCAAGCAAAGTTGTCGAAGGTCTTCCAGAAATCCAAGCAAAACATGATGGGGTCTGCAAAGGATGTGCAAAAGGAAAGAATACAAAGAAGACATTTCCAAGCAATGAAATCAAAGCAAAAGGAATCTTGGAAATCTTCCACTCCGATGTATGCGGTCCTATGTCATCAAACTCTCTAAGCGGGTATGCATAATATGTTTCTTTTATTGATGACTTTTCTAGGAAGACATGGGTTTACTTCATGAAGAACAAAGACAAAGTATTTGGTAAGTTCAAGGAATTCAAAGGCTTGATCGAGAACCATATTGAAAAGAAGATCAAGACCATTCGATCAGATAATGGCAAAGAATTCACTTCAAATGAATTCAAAGAGCTATGCAAAGAATCAGGGATTAAGATGGAGTTGTCCACTCCTTATAATCCACAATAGAATGGGATTGCGGAATGGAAGAACAGAACTATCATGGAAGCTGCAAAAGAAATGCTTCATGATCAAGACCTTCCCATGCATCTTTGGGTGGAAGCTGCCAGAACAGCGGTGTATGTACAGAACCGTACTCCACATAGAGTACTCGAGAACAAGACTCCTGAAGAAGTATTCTCTGGCAAGAAACCAAAAGTCAGCCATCTCAGAATATTTGGTTGTCCTGTGTACATCCACATTCCAAAAGAGAAGAGGACTAAATTAGATCCTTCAGGAAAGAAGGGTATATTTGTGGGATACTCTGAAAGCTCGAAGGCTTACCGAATATATTTCCTAGGATACAAGAAGATTGACATCAGTAGGGATGTGACATTTGATGAAGACATAGCTTACAACAAATCCAGAAAGAGACCTGCTGAAGAACCAGAAGAAGCAGAAGCACCCAGAATTCATGATACAACCATGAATGAAGAAACTCGAGAAGAAGATCGAGAATTTGAAGAACCACAAAAACATGTAGATCCACCTCTGGAGAAGAATCCTCATAAGAGGAAACCTGCTTGGGTACGAGAACTTATCCAAGGTGTGGAAATATACGGGGCTCCAGAAGAGAATCACAGAGAAAGAAAGAGGACCAGATCCTATTCCGGGTATGTAGCTTTACTATGTGATTTCATTGATAAAGAAACTTCCAGTTATGAAGAAGCGGCAGAACGAAAAGAATGGAAGGATGCTAAGATTGAAGAGTACCAATCGATCATGAAGAAGGATGTTTGGGATGTTTTCCCAAGGCCAGATGGAAAGTTAGTTGTAACTTCCAAATGGATCTACAAGATCAAACATGCTACAGACGATAGCATTTAAAAATACAAGGCAAGGTTTGTAGCTCGGGGTTTCTCTCAGAAAGAGGGAATATACTATGAAGAAACCTTTGCACCTGTATCCAGATACACTTCCATTAGATTAGTACTTACTCTGGCTACAGTGATGAAATGGAAGATACACCAGATGGATGTCAAGACTACTTTCTTGAATGGTGTAGTGGAAGAGGAAGTGTATGTAGAACAGCCACTCAGCTTTGAGACACATGACAAGGAGTCTCATTTGTGCAAATTGAAGAAATCCCTGTATGGTTTGAAACGGGAACCCATGATATGGTACAGTAGAATTGATAGCTTTCTATCCAATTTGGGATTTACCAAGAGTAAAGAGGATTCCAACCTTTACTACAAGGTTGAAGGTGGAAACCCAGTGATGCTTCTACTATATGTAGATGATCTATTTGTGATAGGTATGGATGGGTTGATTACTGATACAAAGATAAATCTTGCTGCTGAGTTCGAGATGAAGGACTTGGGTATGATGCATTATTTTCTAGGTATGGAGGTGTGGCAGAGTGCGGATGGAATCTTCCTTAGACAAGGGAAGTATGAAGTAGAGATCCTGAAGAGGTTTGGGATGATGGACTGCAAGACTATGGCCACACCTATGGCATCGAACCTGAAGCTATTGAGTGATGCTTCATCAGATTCAGTTGATGCTACGATGTATCGTCAGATGATTGGATCCTTGATGTACCCGAGGAACACAGGACCAAACATTTGCTTTGCTGTGAACACCTTGAGCCAGTTCTTGACAGATCCAAGAATGTTCACTTGATTGCCGCAAAGCATATTCTGAGGTACCTGAGGGGTATAGTTGATTATGGGCTCAAGTACGATGCAAATCAGAAGATTAACCTGGAGGGTTATGTTGATTTAGATTGGGCAGGTAGTGCCATCGATAGGAAGAGCACTTCAAGGTGTTGCTTCAGTATGGGATCAGGTGTGATCTCTTGGTTTAGCAAGAAACAATCCTGTGTGGCACTAAGTACAGCTAAAGCAGAGTATGTGGCAACTTGTTCAGCTAGTTGTGAGGCAGTATGGCTATGGAAGCTACTGTCTGATTTATTTGATCTCCAAATGGATGCTACTTATATACATTGTGACAACCAAAGTTGCATGAAGTTGTCAAAGAATCCAGTGTTCCATGACAAGTCAAAGCACATAGAGATCAAGTATCACTATATCAGGGATATGGTGCAGAGAGGAGCAGTGAAGCTATAGTATATTGCAACAGAGGAACAGATAGCTGATGTGTTGACAAAGCCATTGGCCAGAGTGAAGTTCAAGTACTTCATGGAGAAGTTTGGTGTTCTCCAGATCAAGGTTTCCTCCAAAGAAAAGTGATGAGTCCCAAAGCCATTCTGACAAGCAGGTCAAATGTAAGGGCTGAGCCATTCTGTCATGGTGAGAGGATTCAGTTCCTTCCATGTCAGATATGAGTGCTAAGATCCAAATCCATTCTGACGAGTAGGTCAGATGTAAGGGCTGAGCCATTCTGTCATGGTGAGAGGATTCAGTTCCTTCCATGTCAGATGTGAGTGCAGGACATCATGGCGAGGGTGTAGGACTTGTCTCCTACCAGGTTAGATATAAGGGCAACTGCCATTCTCCGGGAGAATGGAGGCACCTAGTCCATTACCAGGTAGCTCAGTCTGGGACTGGGGGCCATTCTGTCATGGTGAGAGAATTCAGTCCCTTTTAGGTCAGATGTGAGTGCAAGCCTTTCTGGCGATGGTGAGAGGATTCAGTTCCTTCCAGGTTAGATATAAGTGCTGAAACCTTTTCATAGATGTTAGTGATGTGATGTCTTATCATGCTGGTCAATGTGAGTGTTGGGCCTTTCTCATGTGACTATAGGTTACTACATGATCAGATGTGAGTGTTGGGTGTGCCTTTCTGATGAGGAGTTCAGATGTAAGTGCTGGGCGAAGACCTACCTAATGGCTAGGCCTACAACCAGCATGAAAGAAGGCTAGATCTATAGAACTTCATATGACAAGATAGCACACATGATGATGATCAGATGAGATCCAGATCAAGCTATGATCCAGATCTAGTTATGATGACTCCGAGAGATCCAGATCGAGTGATGATCCAGATCTACTAGTCATGATCCATATCAAGTCCAATGATGCTGATTGAGATCGAGTGATGATCCAGATCCAGTGATGTTGATCCAAATGGAGAGTTGATCTAGATCCAGTGATGTTGATCCAGAACGATATTTGATCTAGATCCAGTGATGATGTCCCATGATGATCCAGATCGAGTGATGATCCAGATCCAGTCCAGTGATGATGATCCAGATCAAGAGATGATCTAGATCCAATGATGATGATCCAGATCGAGAGATGATCCAGATTCAAAGAATGAAGATGAATTGAAGACTCAGAAGACTCGACATGCAGATGATGAGATGATCCAGTTGATACAGAGAAGAAGTCCAGTGCTGAAAATTGTGTCGAAAGAATACCTTCTGTTAAGAGGGAGTGTTGATGTATTTGTAACTTGGAAATGTATTCATCTATGTATCTCATGTATTGTAACCCGATGTTTATTCCGAGATGTATCTATTATGTAATTGAATCATTTTTTCATGCCCCGATGTTCCGATCAGGAGAATCAATAATGTAAACAAGTCATGTCAAGTCATAGTGGGTAACCCTCTGATTGTCTAAGGGTTAAAGTCCCCGCAGTTCTGGGGCACTAGGGTTATTAGACTCTCCTAGTGGAGGTCATCCCTATTATGGTTTTAGTCATGTCAGGATTAGTATAAATAGAGAGTTGGGGTCTCTATTTAGAACACATCACTCACACACTCAATTGTAGTGCATAGTTGAGGAAGGAGAAGACACTGGGGCTAGACAAGAAGAAGATTACTACTGTCGGGAGTGCATCTTACTGTTTTGGGGTTTTACATCTTGTGTTGATTCTATCTCTGAGGAAGTTGCAGGGTTTTCTCCATTTATGGTTTGCCTGATGAAAAACACTATGTTCATTGTCTCTTGTGTTTGATTGTTGTACTTGTTGTTCTCTTAGTAAAGATCTTAACATAATGCTAGCTTAATGTTGAAAAACTAACAGCCTAGTACACCACTAGAGGTACTCGAAGAGAGGAAGAAGGAAACAACCGAGGCTGCACAAAATATTGGAGAGGTAGAAGAACTCTGTGCTAAAGCAGTCGAATAGGTTTGGTTGTCATGGGAAGCCTTGATCAACAAAGAAGAGTTGGAACAGGTTATAGAGAAGTTGCATACTGCGGAGGTAGAATTTAACAATATGAAGAATGACTTGAAGAAGGTTCTGACAGTGGAGAAAATGGGAAAGGATGCCAACATGAAGAAATTACAAAATCCAGTAGCCAAATTGTAAACCCAGCAGTAGAAAAGAACCAACTAGGTCACAGAGTTTTTGGAAGAGGAAGGAAAAGTAACAAGTATTATTCAACTTGTTTATGAAAAGGTGTGACAAACCTTGGGGTCGATATTACTGACAAATTTGGAATACATCAGTTCTGAACTTGTAGAAAAATTGAAGATAGTGGAGGAAGAAGTGCGATAGGAAACTGAATAAGTTGTGAAAATATTTTAATATTTTCTAGGAAAGGTCACACAAACAGAGATTTCAAACTGATGTGGCTCGGGATGAGTGATATGTGAGTGTTGGGACCCACTTGTCTTTAGGAAAAGTTAGAGAGAATGATTATCAGAAATATGAAGGGTCTGGTTGCAGAGAAAGCAGATACCACGATGGATGGAGACGCGATGGAAGAGGAATAAAGCAAGTCAAAAATCAAAGTTCGACTTATTTTGGGTAAATAATTACTTAGAATAAAAGATTTATTTTTGTTATCTCCCAAAATAATTTATTTTGACAGTATGAAGAATTTAACTCATGCAACGAAGGATGTGAATATCACTGATAGTTTGAAAGCCACTATTTTTTATTTGGGTGAAAAATTCACAAGTTGTAGCTTTCAGTGGCTTAGGTGAGGCTCAGAACATCTCATTAGCTATCGAAAAGGGTCATCTTCGGTAGATTAGAAAGGAGTGCAATATATAAACTAACCACCGAGAGAACATTTTTGACAGCGGGTCGGAGGTTTAATCCTCTATGACACCGATGTTTCAGAGGTTTAGTCCTCTATACCGCTGACACTACGAAGAATCTTGCAATTTGAAGCACCGACGCATTCAGTTTTGGGGTTCCGGTCGCTGACAAGTTAGTGGTTTAAAGCACCGACGCATTCAGTTTTGAGGTTTCAATCACTAATGCATTAGTGGTTATAGCTTCTGATCGCCGATTCTTAACCATCGCAATGGTATTGGTTTGAAATGTTGACACTGCGGCAGTGTTCAGTTTTGAGGTTTCAATGTTTTAGTGGGTTGAGGTTCCGATCGCCGACACATTAGTGGTTGGTCTTCCCGACCTCTGATGCTTAACCATCGCAATGGTAATGGTTTCAAATGTCGACACTATGGCAGCATTTAGTTTTGAGGTCTCGATCGTTCAGGTTAGAGCTTCCAATCGCCGATGCTTAACCGTCACACCGGTAGTGGTTTAAATCACCAACACTGTAGCCACATTCAGGTTTGAGGTTCCGATCGTTCAAGTTAGAGCTTCTGATCTCCAATGCTTAATCGTTGTGCCGGTAGTGGTTTAAATCACCGACATTGTGGCTACATTCAGGTTTGAGGTTATAATCGTTCAGGTTAGAGCTTTCGATCACTGACCACGACGATATGGTATAAAATTCCAGCGGCAGATTAAGCAAGAAAGATCACGTCAGTTAACCGTCGAAACACTGGCTTTTGACAGCTAAATTACAGTGGACCAGCAGCAATGATCACTAGAAACTACTTCAGTTATTTAATGTTCAAATCAGTGAACTAAATCTTCATCATAGTTAGAAAAATAGTTAGGTAGGGTTTGAAACCCTAATTTGGAAAAACTATCACTTTTGAGTATTTTTGTGAAAACAGATTGAAGTTTCAGGAACTGTACTTTTGTAAAAAGGATATAAAGCCTAAGATCGATTTGATAATAAGGGTTCGACTTTGGGGATTTATAAGCCTATTCTATTGTCAAGCTTCTCATCTTGTTCATTCTAAAATATAAGCTCTTTTGTTATGATTTGTTCAGCCATCATCTTTATCTTTACTGTACTTATTCCTAAATGTGTATTTAGGTTATTTTCAAGTTGATTAATAGCTAATAGTTGTCATCCTATTGGTGAGTTAATGTGATTTGATTTATAAGTACCATCCTTGTCAGGATTTAGCCATTTATATGCATATATTTTGTATGTAAGTCTGCCAACTTGATGAGTTCTCCATCCCTGCACCTTTTTGTCAAACTACTGAACAAGTTGTAACTAAAAGCCTTGTAATTGAGTGAGCTTCATGCATGTCTTGAGAGTGGTAGGTTATATAGGTCACCTGACTTGATCCATATTAGAAAACCCTAAAAATATTTTAAGTTACCAGGAATCCTCAAGCTACAACCTAGAGGATTTTACTGGAGTGATAACAAATTGGCGTCGTTGTCGTGGAGAGGAGATTGAATCTCAGCTTCCCTGAGAGACGACATAGAACCTTGCTTTGATGATAGACAAAGCTTGGAAATTATTCTGGTTGTAATCATCTATCTGGCGACTCCATTGATATAGGGTGGCTTCAAGAAGACAAAGTACTAGAGAAAACACAAAGGGGCCACCAACAACACCAGTTTCAGATCCAGAATAAATTTTGAGAAGAGCTAGGGATTTACTAAGACAGACCAGCAGTTCTGCACAAAAAGCTACATCATGTATTTCAAGAAATATTTTTGCTATTATTTCTTCTACTGAAATTCTTAATTCCCGGGAACTTTTAGATACATCAAAAAAATATAGGGTTTGGGCATCTTCAAGCAGTGCTACTTGTGAAGATCCAATCCCTGTTGACTCCACTGGGATAAGTGTACCACCACCTTCCCAGCAAGTATCTCTATCATTGTTTCCTTCCTCAACCTTTCCCATACCCATTTCCAATATGGTTTCCCCTCAATTGACCAAGATGGAAAGGATCCTGGTAGCTAGGTATGCACCCCTAATTTTTCCAAATCCCCTCGCCACCATTCCTACTGGGGATTATCTCAAGTATATGCCTAAGTTTACAGGGGAAGGGGATTTCACTACTGAAGAACACCTAGAGGAATTTTACAACTATGCTGAAAATATTAACATAGAACAAGAAGATGTATGGACTAGGGTGTTTGTGCAAAGCCTAGATGGCCAGGCTAGGAAGTGGTTTAAGGAACTGCTTGCTAGATCAGTGGCATGCATAGAGGCCCTAGATGGAATTTTCCTAAAGCATTGGGGAGAAAGGAGAGACCACCTCTACTATATCACAGAATTAAGCAACCTGAAAAAAGAAAATGGGGAGTCTGTCTCCAACTTTACCAAGAGATTCAACAATATGTACGGCAAGATCCCTACTAAAATTAAGCCCACTGATACCTCAGCTAGGATAACTTATACAAATTCCTTTAACTCTGAATTTTCCCTACTTCTCAGAGAAAGGAGGTATGCCTCCTTATCACTCATGCAGGATGCTACCCTAGAGGTAGAGTCAAACATTTTGGCATCTCAGAAGGTCAAAGGGAAGATAGACACGAAAAAGCAGCTAGCAGACTCTAGTGGGGCTTCTGCATCAGAGAACAAGATTGACAAAATGGCTGAACTGTTAGATAACTTGGCTGCTGAAATGTCTAAATTGAAGGACCAAGGACATATACCTGTGAGGGGTAAAGGGCCAAGTGAATTTGCTCCTCAAAACCCAAATTTTGTTCCTTATAGAAGAGGAAACCCCCCAATTCAGATTCTCAGAAGGGAGAGAAATAAAGGGGAAGATCAGAGGATAAGAGCTCCATTTCAAAATGTTGTATTAGAATAAGAACCAGATTCCGCTGAAGAAGAAGGAGAAGCTAAAGACAATATCCACTGCATGGAGGATGAGGTCAACCGTTATTTTCTGACAAAGGAAGAATATGAGGAAGCCCTGATTGATGAGTAGATCACTGAAGAGGATGTCTATCAAGATGATGGTCAGGGAGGTTACAAACTGAGGTCTAGGCTAGTTACTCCCCTCAAGAAGAATGTTGTACCTGTCAAGCAGCCTGTTGCACCAGCTAGAAAGGTTGTTGTTTTACCAAAGAAGGTGGTTGTCCCATCTAAAGCATTGCAGAAACCAACACCTTCAGCCACACCTGATCAATTCCAACTCAAACCTATAGCTCATGAGGTGAGGTTTCTAGATAGGCTGCATTATTCTTTCAACCTTGACTCTGAAATTCAAAAATTGAAAATCCCTTTCCATTTAATTGAGCTAATGAAGAATGATGCATTCAAGTCCTCCATTCTGAATTCCCTTTAGCCCAAGGTGCACATTGACACTGACTTTGTGAACCTGCAAGATGACAAGCCTATTGTAACCCTGGGCCCCATGATTGAAGACCTAAAGGACTCATGACCACCATTGTACATATCCTTGAATATACATGATAAAATCCTCCATAACTGCCTGCTCGATTCAAGAGCCTATCATAACCTAATGCCAAAGGCTGTGATGGATGAGATTGGCCTTAGCATCACCAAGACCTATGATTTATTCTCCTTTGACTCCAGGAAGGTCAAGTGCTTGGGCCTCATCAAATACCTTGATGTAAACCTAACTCAGCTACCTTCGAAAAGTGTCATGATGGACATTGTAGTGGTTGATATTCCTCCAAAGTTTGGTCTCTTGCTGTCTCGGTCATGGAGAAAAAGACTAGGTGGCACCCTTCAGATGGATCTCACATATGCCACCATTCCCATGTTTGGAGGAGAGACTAAGAGACTGTATAGGGAAAATCAGTTGGCATACATTATAAGGAAGGAGAGAAACTCAGTGAATCACCCCATCTATGCAGTGGACACTGATTTTGGGTCATGCATTTTGCAAATAGATAATTCTCAGCAGACATCAGTCCATCTCACTAAGCCCACCTGTCAGCAGCCCGAAGAAGTGACCACAGCAATCTCGACCATGTATTTTGATGGGGCTAGCACTCAAATCTCAGTAGGTGCAGGTGTAGTATTGATCTCCCCATCTAAGGAAAACATCCACCTAAATTATAAGCTTGATTTTAAAACCACTAACAACATAGTAGAATATGAAGCCTTGCTGCTAGGTGTTAAAGCTGCTAAGGAGAGGGGGATCATGTGCATAAATATTTTTGGAGATGCAGACCTCATCATATAGCTGGTCAACAACACTTTTCAGAAGACAAAAATATCAGACTGGAGGCCTACAGGGACGAGGTATGAAAACTCAGAGACTCATTTATGTTTTTTGAACTGTCATATATTCCTAGAGCTTTGAATCACCTGGTTGATTCCCTGGTTGTCTCTGCAAGTATGTTTGTTCCTCCTTTACCCCCTAAGCTCAGCTATGATGTTCAGGTCAAGTACAGACCCTCTCTGCTAGATAATGTAAAATCTTGGAGGGTTTTTGAGAATGATGATGAGCTTAGTAAATTTCTTCAGTTAGTAGATGAATTCTATGACATACACATAGACCAAAAAAACCTAAACATGGAGGAATCCAAACAACTCAAGTTAAAAGGTAAAGTTGCTGATCAAAACATTGTCCAATTGCCCAGCAACTACATACCTCGAGGTCTAGTACCACTGGAAGAACTATTTGATCACAATGACATCCCTTTCAAGCCTACCAAAAAGGAGCTAGATCTTGCTATCCAAGAGCAAAACATAGGCATCCAAAGCCATCCTAAACCGATAAATATTTCCATGAGATTGAATGCTGATCATAAGTCTAAATTTTGCAACTTGATAAAATCAGTTGCTGATGTTTTTGCCTAGGATTATAGTGACCTAAAAACTTATGACACCAATATCATCCAACACATAATTCCTTTGGAGAAGGACACCATTCCTTTCAAACAGAAGCTGAGACCCATCATCCCTCTCCTATTACCAGTGATTGAAAAAGCGATCCACAATCTCCACAAATCCAAGATCATAATCCCCGTCAGGTATTCCAAGTGGATTGCAAACCTGGTAGTGGTAAGAAATAAAAATGGAGAAATCAGGTTTTGTGTGGCTTTTAGAAACCTGAACAAGTGTTCCAATAAACACAACTAGCCACTGCCCAAGATGGAACACCTATTGTAGAAACTCTCGGGGGCTAGGGTTATGTCCTTCCTTGATGGATTTTTTGGATACAACCAAGTTGTTGTGCACCATGATGACCAAGAGAAGACTTCCTTTACCACCCTCTAGGGCACCTTCATGTATGCTAAAATGCCATTTGGGCTAATGAATGTTGGGGCTACTGTAGCAGGGATTTCTCCTTGCTATAGGGGCAGGAATGGCTCCCTTCCATCTATAGGATGGAAGGGTAGGTTCCTGCTTCAAAATGCATGAAATAAAATGGAAAGGAAACTGGACAGAAAGCAAAGCAAAGAAGTGGCCGTGAGCCCCTATGCAAATAGGGTTAGGGCTTAGCTCCGAGAACCTGCAAACAACTATTAAGCTACAATAAATATGCAAAACATGTTACAGATCAAACCTACAAACAAATAATGGTCAAAAAACAACTAAACTAACAAAGAAAATAGATAAACAAAACTATATTATACCTCTCCTTTGGTGAAATGGGCCACCATGCCTGGCTCGAAGAAGCACCTCCCTATCTCACTCAGCAATGGAGGAGCTATGGCTCAATGGGGAAGATGAGTGGAAGAGAGGGGGATGTGGTGGCATGAGAGGCAAAGAGTCTAAAGGCATCCATGGGCAGCATAACAATATGCAAGAGAGGAGTTGTTTGAGAGTGCCCCCCACCCTCCTTTTATAACTTTTTTTGGGGTTTTAGGGTTTTAAGCCCTTGGTCCAGGCTTTAGCCCCTTTGTTGGGATTTTAGCCCCTTCCACCCTAACTTTAGCTCCTTTTAGGGTTTTAGGCTCCTTTGAGGGGTTTTATCCCCTTTTTGGAGGTTTTAGCCCCTTTTTGGAAAGATCTTTCCTAAGCCCTTTTCTTCATTCTTAATCCTTTTTTGAGGGTGTGGGGGTCTAATGGGGTGTTACGAGGGTCAATCATGGGTGTCCTTGGGTAGTGTAGGCCATGTAGAGCTGAGTGAGGAATTTTTCAGGTTAACAGATTGCCCCCTGATGTGTGAGGGCAGGATCTCATCGTATGGCCGACGGACATCATAGGATTTGCTGTGTAGAGGTGGTGCCGCTCGGGGCTAGGGCATCGTGGCTTTTGGTTTTTGTATTAATATGGCTCCCATTAATGGGTGAGATACAAATAATGTGTTAATGGTATATGGATGAGGTGAGCATCCCCATGCTCCTAACAATGTCAAAAGAGTAATTTGATCTATGCTCTAAAATACAAGAGTCGATCATATACAACTGATGGTACATAGTGGTTGCCTCAATGTAAGGATGAATACAATACTGATCTGAAGAAATGGTAAATTAGACCCATGGCATTCTCATGGAATGTTATATCTTCATGACTGATAGTTTGTTGGATCTCGGATGGTACATAGCTATATGGACTCGCTGATTGAGAGTCAAAGTCTCTATCATACAAGTATGCTGCATCAATCATAAATCTATATAGAAGCATTGGTGGGGCTTCTAAACACTGTCTCCAATGCAACCCAAAAATCACAAGGGACATAACCTTTTTAGGTACCTCAAATAGACTCATCAATGTGCTAGAGTCAGGTGACATCCGGGGTCTTCAACCAAATACTACGTGGACCAAACCCTGTATGAATCTCAACGGTGCGATGATGTAGTTGAAGTCGAGCACGTGAGAAATAACCATCCCGAGATGCGCTAAGGACTCCTCTCAAGTGGTCCAAGGAACTCATCAATGATTTTAATGAAACCAAGGTACAGGGACCTCTGGGTCTATCCTATAGAATATGTATGTTGTCATTGATAGAGGGAGACCTGCCCCTATTAAAGGCAATGATGTTTCCTTGACTAGAAGCACGAGGGAAATAACCGAAAGGTGTGAGACAATCTGCGGACTGACCCACTGAATAGGGGGGAGGGAGGAAATATTTGAACAAGGGAAGGGGGAGTGTGGTAGACTCAGACTTCCTTTGTTCAGAGTATGATGCCAGGGTGGACCAAGCAACAAATGAAACTAACTCATGGGAATGGGATCATAGCTGTAATACCGGGAATGTCACTGTAGATGGGAAATACTTGGGGGAGGTGGACACTTTTGATATTGATGGGATGCAAGGAAGACACATTACATAGTACTCTGAACAAAGGCAACCCAAAGGGGGTATGCTACCAAACTATTTTCTGTGGGGTGATGTCTAGAGACACCGTTGTGGTATGATCTCGTGGATTTTTGGCGAGCCCGATAAGGTAAATTCTCGATGGTGATTTCAATTTTAGAGAGTCTAAAAGCACGAGGAATACTCCAGTGGGGGTTATTTTTCGTTGGTAGTCTTTTGTTCCCAAAAAAGGATAAAAGTATACATAGGAGAGCTCACCCATCCTGGAGGGGATGAGAGACTTCTTTACCATTGGTAGTCCAATTAGGCTAGAAAAGGTTAAACCTATACTGACTGGACGCTCATTCAAATACTTTTACGAGCATGAACGAAACTAAGTTTTCTCGACGATCTTTTCTTGATGAAAAGGCTACAAAAGAGCTTAACGACAACCCATGGTGAACTTTTTCATAAAGTGCGGCCCCTCTGCCCGAGAAATCATAAAAGTATGTAGAGGGGAACGGTCTTGGATTGAATATGCCAAGGTGGTCCTTTTCATTTGATGGCCTATATAGTCCGCAAAATAAGATAAGTGAGACGATGTAAACGCCCTTTCCTAAACTTTAGCAATCGGGAAAGGAAGGAACTCCGCTCGACTATATTTTCATTATTTTTAGGAGTCAGAAAAGAGCTTAAATGAAAATCTAGTATGGTCAACCGACTGCGGTGGCACAAGCGGTGCCCCATGTTGGGACGATAGACAGTGGTCCAAAGGTCATCTGTGCAGTATGGACGGAGCAGAAGGCTCTCAAACATACCAATACATGCATGGGATAGATTGCGGTAGAGGCACGCGAGTCGGTGTTACAAAAGCACGTAAACCAAGGTGGCTCTCGGACAGAGGTCAGGAGAGCGTGTGTGAGTTTTAGTGGACGGACTTGACTACATGTGATGTGATTGCAAGTCCGGGGGCAGTTATATGCCAAATATGTACAAGAAAAATAAATTGTTTTTTGGACAATGGTCCAAAGGTCCACGTAAGGTGCGGTGGATGGAGAAGACAACTATGTGTTAAAATAAAAAATAAGAAGAAAAATGGTAACCCTTAATGGGTAGTGGATCGAGAACCCGCATGAGTAGCGGTAGGCAAGATTGATACAAGTACAGGTCTGCAGACACTTGCATCGTCATGTTGTGGCTTGTAAATCGAGGTGACTTGTGGGAAATGGTCCCGAAATTTATTTGTTAAACATGAGATGATGGTCTCATAAAGAGATATAAATTTGAGCTCGAAGGTGTGAGGGGTGTCTCGAACTGATTCCGGGTGAATTTGGAGTAGCAGTTAATGGTGCTGCCCCTAATTTGTGGTAAAAAACATTGAAAAAAATAAAAGAAAATGACGCAACTCATTGGTGATGTTAAGCATAAAATTTCTTAAGGTAGAGCCCGTTGTGTGGGTTCTCCACGAGTTTTCCATCAGAGTCAATGAGGGTGTATGCCCCTTTTTCGAGGCAACGGTGGATGACGTATGGGCCATACCACATCGACTCGAAATTGCCTTTTCCCAACTTATTATTGGGTTGGTAGAACCATATCCTCTTCGTTGAAGGTGTGAGGGTGGACATGGGAGTCATAGTGGACCTTTAACCGTGTTTTTGCTACTTCAATGGCTTGGAGGGCATCTCGATGGTCTTCTATGGTTTGCTCGAGTTGGAGGAGTCATTCTTCTAAAGACGAAGTGTTAGGGAGAATTTCTACTGCGATGCGGAGGGATGGGATTTGGCACTCTATAGGGAGTACTAATTCAACACAAAGTACTAGGCGGAACGGAGTGAATCCGGTTGTGGTTTTAGTGGATGTGCAATAAGCCCATAGGGCATAGAATAGCATGTGATGCCAATTGGATTTATGGTTTCCTACCATCCTTTGGAGCATTGTTTTGATGATTTTTTTGACTGCTTCAACTTGGATGTTTCCCTGGGGGTAGTAGGATGATGAGTACTGGTGCTTGAATTTCAACCTGGTTGACAGTTCATCCCATACGGCGTCCTGAAAGTGTGCTCCATGGTCTGAGACTAATTGTTTAGGAACACCAAATCATGGAATAACATGGTTAAAGAAGAAGCGCACTGTTGTTTCAGCTTTGCAATTGAATGTGGGCATGGCCGATGCCCACTTAGTGAAGTAATCGACTGCCATAATGATGTATTTATGACCATTAGCTGAGACAGGGTTGATTGTCATGATGTCGATTTCCCATTTGCAGAAGGGCCTGACAGTGACTATGGGGTGTAATGGTGCAGGGGTGGTTCTTGCCTTTGGGGCTAAGAGCTGACAGCTACAGAAATACTTGATTGCCTCTATGCAATCAGCAAATATGGAGGGCCAGAAATAGCCGACGCGTAGAATCTTCTGGGTGGTTTCAAGGACTGAAAGGTGGGCACCGCAAGCTCCACTATGACAGTCGTTGAGGATGGTCTCGGCCTGGTCACGGGTGAGGAAACGACATAGGATGGTGTCAATTCCTCGACGATACAGGACATCTCCAATTAGTAAGTGGCGAATGGCTTGATTTTGGATGCATCGCATATCCTCACGGTTTAAGTGCACTACAAACTTCTGTCTTCGTAAATAGAGAAGGATTTCCCCATACCATGGGTCTTTTGTGGATATGACAAATAGGAAGTCATCAGGGAGATAATCCTTGGGTGGTGATGACATGGTTAATGGGGGCAGATCAATCATGAACGTGGCCAGCGTGAGTGCCTTTGTGCTTTTTGGGGACACAAACTCAACGTCAAATTCTTAGAGGATGACTACCCACTTAGCTGCTTGACCTTGTAGAAGGCAGCGGCTTAAGAGGTACCGCATTGGGTTTGAATCATCCACTACATGAGTATGGTTTGCGATGATATAGTGGTGCAACTTCTGAGCCAAGAAGACGATGGTGAGGACCAATTTCTCCTCAGTTGAATACCTTAGTGGGGATCCTATTAGCTTCTAACTGATGTAGTAAATCACGTGCTCATGGTGAGCATGATCTTCTTAGACCAAGACTCTGGCGATGGTGTTGTCCAAGGCTGACACATAGAGAATGAAGTGTCGATTAAATTCTGGTGCTAAGAGTAATGGTGTAGAATCCAAGGCTTGTTTGAGTGCATCAAACGATTCTTGTGCTTGTTGATCCGAGACAAAGGGGATTTTTGTGTGTAGCAGGCAAATGAATCTGTAAGCTTTTGTTGCATACTCTAGTACGAAGTGGCGGAGGAAGTTGGCCTTGCCTTGGAAGCTCTGTAGTTGGTGTCAAGTTTTTGGGGAAGGAAGATCAAGGATAGCCTAAACTTTGAGGGGCTCTATCATTATTCCTTTATGGGATACGATAAATCTGAGTAGACGGCCTGCTGGGACACAAAAAATGCACTTGAGGGGATTCAGGCAAATTTTGTACTTATGGCAATGTAAAAAGACTTGCCACAAGTCGTCTATGTGTTGTGATTGTTTTTTTGATCGAGCGGTAAGGTTGTCCAGGTAGACCAAGATGATGTGAATTAGGTCATGGAAACAATATGTCATGGCACGCTGGAAGGTGGCTCCGACGTTTTTCAAGCCAAAGGGCATGAATCGATACATGAATGTGCCCCATGGGGTTGTGAATGCCATTTTATAATAGTCTTCTTTCTGGATCTGGATTTAGTTATAGCCAAAAAATCCATCCATGAAGGAAAAGGCCTCATTTCTGGCGCATGCATCTATGATCTGAATGATGAAGGGTGTTGGGAAGTTGTCTTTGGGACATGCCCCATTAAGGTCATAGAATTCTATACAAAAGTGGATGGTACCCTATATTTTATTCATAGGAACATGATTAGAAACCCAAGTGGTGTAGGCAATGGGGTAGATGAAGACGGCTGTGAGCAGCTTCTCTATCTCGGCTTTCACCGTAGCCACTTTAGAAGGATGGATGGGCCGTTACTTTTGGCGCATGGGGGCCACATCGGGCCATGTGTTGATGTGGTGTTCTACGATGGATGGATCTAAGCCGGCAATTTTAGTGTACAACCAGGCAAAGACGTCACAAAATTCTTGGAAGAGAGCTTTGTAGGCAGCGACCTCTTCCGGGGAGCAAGATGCCCCCAACATGATTTCTTCAACAACCTCGGGATTGGTTGAGATGTTGATTTTGACGGTGAGTGAGATGTTGGTCATGTTCCCTTCCTCAAAGGAATCTAGTGTTGGGATGGGTTTCTTGAACCAGTCGACTTTCCCATGGATGAAATCTTTGGTCTCCATGGAAAACTGGTCAGACTGCAACACAAGTTCTTCGGGAATGGAATAATGAGCAATGGTGCATGTTGTCCCATGGGTATTCCGGGATGGTCATCGTTGCTGAAGCACCAAAGAGATAGGTCTAATGGACCATCATTTGGGGTTGGAGATAAGCGGGTCAGTTGGACTGGACAGCATGTAAATGGACATGGTGTCTGAAGAAGGCGATGGGGGGTGAACTTCTTTAATCAAGGTGAACTCAGACTCGAGGGAATGTTGATGGAGGTCGGCAAGTCTTGGCAATGGTGAGAGTAGTGTCCATACAATATGCAAAGGGTGCAAGCATGGTTTGTTCTCAATGCCTTGTTTTTTACTATCGGCGTGATTGGGAGTTCAACCACGGGGAGGTTTTTGTTTGTGTCCATGGCATCCACATGCGCACGGATCACTAGGATTTCAGGGCAATTCTGATTTGGGTGGCCCTATTGTTCACAAACGATGCAAGGCGAGATCTACCAAGGTTTTGCGGTGGCTTTGGCATTCTTTCCCCTGGCCCTTTTCGGGTGGGGCGATGTGGGTGAGGGTGCTGTGGTTGGATTTTGCGGGCCGGTTGGGGGATGGGACTCGACCACAATTGGTTGCACCGGTGTTAAGACCACCTAGGGAATTGGTGGTTGAGCTGGTGGATCAAGATAACACACCAAAATTCCCAATGTAAAGTTGGGTAGGCTTAAGGTGGCCATTACCGGCTTGCTCATGACACCAGGTGGGGGAAAGAGGAAGGGAATCGTATGGACTAGAGATGAGCCCAGATAACTCCCTGCTAGTTTCATGTGGGGATGCGGTTGTGGTTGTGGCTACTCAAAATGCTGCTACTGCGGAGGATGTTGCGGCTATGGTTGGGGCTATGGGTGCAGCGGTGCTAGATGAGACCATGCACAAGTCCGCAGTATCATTTTATGTTGGTGGTGGTGACACTGAGGGGAAGGGAGCCTTCATGGTGGGATCAGCAAACAACCCAGGGCCCACATTCAACAATGGGGAGGCTGGTCTATTTTCAACCATGGTTTTGATTGCAGGGATGACATTAGCATGTGTGGTTGTCCCTTGCGGCTCAATGGTGGTGATGGTCGGGATAATGTTGGTGGGTGTCGTTAACCCTTGCAGATCATGATAAGTGAGTTGATGAATCGTCACAATCTTCCCTTCATGGGGGAACATCATGAGATGAAAGACAATTGACGCGACAGCTCTCATGGCATACATATAACTTCTTCCAAGGAGAAGGTTATAGTTCAGTTGAGCATTGACAACTTCTATGTCAATTAGAACTGTCTTCCCAGCTAATGTGATGGGGACATGGGGGAGAATTCCTTGGTATTTAGTGGGATGGATTTCATAAGCCCACAGATTTGTGGAGGATGGTTGTAGAATTGGGGATCCAAGTTTCTGCTAAACTAGGGTGGACATAACACATGTGGATGCCCCCTCATCCACTATGCACTAGTGCACGACCAAATTTTGGATAGACACCGGGATTTGGAAGGTGATGCTAGATGGCATGCATGGTTCTCCATTCTCTGTGTCAAATGTGATCAACTTGGAGTCGGAGGAGTCTACAGCCCCAAGGGCAGCTAGTAACACTTTCCACTGCATTGGGCACATTTTGAGTACCTCCAGAGCAGACATGGTTGTTGGTGTTTGGGCCAAATCATCCACAATGCTATAGCTGACAGAAGCTCTAGCTGTGGCATTGTTAGCCACTCAACGTATTGGGGGACGGGGGAAAGGAGGTAACTGAAGAGGTGCGTTGACTTATTTGGACGTAGATGCCACTGATGTGTCAGTGGGTTTGGTGGTACCATATTGATTCCGTCTGGTTTGTAGGTTAACCATTTTAGTCGTCATGGCTAGCAGGTGGTGGACACCTGCTTCTGCTGTGGGAGGTTCCCCCGGAGCATGATTTTTTGCCTGGGGAGGGGGTGTGGTTTCCACCAATCCTTGGACTAGTAGTGGGTTTTGAAGCACCATGGGGGAGGTCTTTGTGGTGCCGAGTTGGGTTGGGCTTGGTTCGTGGCGTTGGCGTCCTGTTGGGCCTCATTTTGAATGGCCTGCTTAATGCGACCCATGAGGGGACACTTGAATGTGTAGTGCCCATAGACCTCATAGAGTGTGCATAGTTGGTTTGTGTGCAATGGGGCGTTGCGTCTATGAGAATTTGGTCGTGGGGGGTTTTGGGCAGGTCAGTTTGCTATGGCATTATTGGGAGGGTTTGGTTGTTGACCACCTCCATATGGTTGGTTATTGGCTTGGTTCCGGGGCCAATTATTTCTAGCTTTCGATTGTTGATTATTGGGGGTAGGCTGGTTGGGACGGTTTTGTTGTGCAAACACTTTTCCCAATGGAGCGGGTGGAGCAGGGGCGGGGGCTTGAACCGCCTGCACTAGTGGCTAGTGGTGCGTAATAAATTTGGGTTGGTTTTGGTGCCACAAATGTGGGCATTTGCCCCACGTACTGTTGTGTTGGCCATGACAAGGCCTGAGCCTACTGCGGTGGTGCAGGTTGTGCGTAGGAGTTTGTTGCTCCAGACTGGGACATCATTTTGGTGTATTTCAGAGTTTGGTTTTGGTATGAAACACTAGCAATGTTGCTTGGTTGTGGTGGAACTACAGGTGGTGTCGGACAGTGATATGGTTGTTGGGAGACCGAGCCTATGATGTCATCTACAGCATGAGATTCCCCCCGTGCATCCCAATAGGAGCTGCTTGGACGAGGGGCGTCTGGAATAATGGTGTATAGATATCTAGACTGGGCGTAGATCAAGTCAAACTATAGGGATTTCAGTATGGCCGCCTCTTTGGATTGGGGACGTTCAAATGCAACGTCCTTTGCTATGGGTGGGAGTAAGGTCTTGAGGAACCAATCCAAGAAGATCCTATTGTCAAGTTGGATTTTACATAAACTACGATGTCGCCACCACTCATGGATGTGGTCGGTTATATGTGTCACAGTGCTCTAGCGGCAGGATAACAGGATCTCCACCCCTTCATCATATTTGATGGGGAGATGGAAATACAGCAGGAACATGAAAGCTAAGGAGTTGAAATCTAGGTAGTTGGCATGCGATAGCTCAATGTACCATTTGGTCGCAGCACCTGTGAGGGTGCATTGGAATAGCCTCAGCCTGATGGAATCTTCTACGATGTTGTTTGATGAGCACCATAGATGGAATGTCATTATGTGGTTTTGGGGGCACTCCCCTACCTTGCCTTCAAACTTGGGAATGTTTGATGGCAATTTAGTTGGCATGGGAGGCCAAAAGGTTTGATGGTGAATGGGGTTGTTTATCAATTGAGCCAAATCAGGCAAGTTAAAACTAGCCATGAAAGGAAGATTTAATCCCAGGTTGATGTGAGATGGGGGAGGGATGGTGGTGGGGTTTACAGGTGCATTAATGTACCTGCATAGCTGGGGGCACTTGTGGTGGCACCATTGTAGATGGGCCAATGCCCACAAGTGTGGTTGGGGGGGCAGTGTGAGTTGACGAGCCACTGCCTCCATGTGTGATAGGAAGGGCAGTGTATGTGGAGGGGGAATTGCCCCCCTGTGTGACAGGAGGGGCGACATATGTGGAAGGTCCACTGCCCGCAATTGTTGCAGGTAGGATAGCCTGAGTGGTTATTATGGGTGGTCGCAGCTGATTGATGACAATCTACATGACCATGTTGGGGCCACCTACAGGGTTGTTGTTGATAATTTGTGGTGTGGACATGGATCCACTAGCTATGGCTATGCCATAAAATGGATCCGGGTTTGCACCAACCATGGGGCTTGATGGTGCAGTATGAAGGTCTCGTTTAGACTGATATGGGTATGAATGTGAATCAGAGGCTGTGTGGCCTTCTGATGGTGTGAGAGATAGTTGAGAATGGTCTTGACGGTGTCGATTCAGTGTTCTGAATTGTGGTGGTTCACCTCTTAGGCGTGAGGAAGAGCGTGGGGGATCAATTGTATTAGATTGTATCAAACTAGTGGGAATGATGTTTGGACCCCGCTTTCAATGGATTCCTATTGGTTGTAGGTGGTCACTCAGCCACCAAGACTACCAGAAGAGAGTGCTTAGCTTTTTCCTCACGGTCCTTTCTACTCAATCGGTGGGGGTCGTCACCCGTTTCGCTTGGCAATTCCTCTCAGTGGACAGCTACTTTGGGGTTCCTGTGGTACTCCTCATAATGAGTTTCTAGGCTGAGCCCAAGTACTTCCCATGATTAAAGCATTCAGGGACTTATGTCCTCAAAGACTAAAGATTTTTTGAACTTAGCGTAAATTGATAAATTTTAAGGATTCTCTCAGCGTCATGAACTGAGTTGGGTTGATTACGTGGTATGGTGTATATGTTTTTCTATCTTTCTAATATCAGGTGGTTGCAATTGGTTTATGAATATGTCGTAGAGTTCATATCATTGTGTGTACAAGCAGTAAATAAACATAAATTTGTAAACAGATACAATTTTTTACCCTAAATGTGACCGCCTAACTAGGTGACTACCTTACACCTATATTCTTCTTCAACCAAGAGAAGGTGTTGGGCTCTCAATACAATGGGACTAAGCCCATCCGTAGATCCACAGGTCACCTATTGGATGCAAGGTTGGTCAACAAGGAGGATGCTTAGCACCGTGAGAAGACCTCCTTCTCTATCCCCTCTAACTTCCAGGTCATCTGTTTGTAATGGTTTAGAACAATATTCAGTGAAGGGCCCATTACTATACGAATTTTGCCCTTCGTCATATCCCAGAATACGCCGAAGGGTGATGACTATGTAGAGGAGGAAGGGTAAACAAGACTATTAATTTTATGTCAATTTTAGTTAAGCTACATTCATTAAGCCATTAAAAAATTTGTTTGAATTTACACTTTGTTTGTACATGAAATTACAGTAAATTAAAATAGAAACAGAAATGGAACTACAATGCTAGATAAAGGCGGTTGAGCCGCACTGACAGTCCCTAGTAAAGTGAATATTAATGTTTGATTGACAGAGAGCACATTTCGGGTCAAATTTGGCGAGGGGGTCGCAAAATGTTTCCAGAAGTGGTATATCTTTCTGAGTGAAGTCGCACCTTTCGGGGGAAAAAGGGCGACCTGGTCGCAACTATGAGGCCTAAATGGGTGACCTCATCCCCTGTTCAGGCCTGATAAGTGTGACCTGCTCTGGATTTGGGGTTTTTCTGATCCTGAGTCATATCTGGCCAACAGTAACCTGTACTGTGGCCAAACAGACTCGGATTTTCCTTGTAGAGGCTTCGACAGTAACACAAACTGAAATTAAACAAGATTTAACCTAGATCTGACAAGAAATTTTAAAACTAGAGAATAAACTGAAATAAACTTGAAATTTTAAAAAACCTGAACTAGGGATCCTGAGGGATCGACCTGATATGGTCGCCAGTTCTGTAGCATGGATTTCTCCTTGCTATAGGGGTAGGTATGGCTCCCTTTCGTCTATAATATAGAAGGGTAGGTTCCTGCTTGAAAATGCATGAAATAAAATGGAAAGGAAACTAGACAGAAAGGAAAAGAAAGAAGTGGCTGTGAGCCCCTCTGCAAACAGGGTTAGGGCTTAGCTCCAAGAACCTGCAAACGACTATTAAGCTGCAATAAATCTGCAAAACATGTTAGAGATCAAACCTACAAACAAATAATGGTCAGAAAACAACTAAAATAACAAAGAAAACACATAAACAAAACTATATTATACCTCTCCTTTGGTGAAATGGGCCACCATGCCCTGGCTGGAAGAAGCACCTCCCTATCTCACTTAGTAATGGAGGAGCTATGGCTCAATGGGAAAGATGAGTGGAAGAGAGGGGGGTGTGGGTGGCTTGAGAAGAAAAGATTCTCAAGGAATCCACGGGTAGCATAACAGTATGCAAGAGAGGAGTTGTTTGAGAGTGACCCCCCACCCTTCTTTTATAGTTTTTTTTTGGGTTTTAGGGTTTTAAGCCCTTGGTCCGGGCTTTAGCCCCTTTTTGGGGATTTTAGCCCCTTCTACCCTAAATTTAGCTCCTTTTAGGGTTTTAGGCTCCTTTGAGGGGTTTAGCCCCTTTTTGGAGGTTTTAGCCCCTATGAGAGTTATTTAGGCTCATTTTCGGGGTTTTTAAGCCCTTTTCTTCATTCTTAATCCTTTTTTGAGGGTGTGGGGGTCTAATGGGGTGTTACAAAGGTCAATAATGGGTGTCCTTGGGTGGTGTAGGCCATGTAGATCTGAGTGAGGGATTTTTCAAGTTAACAGCTACTTTTCAAAGAGTCATAGACCTAGATTTTGTAGGGATAAAAGATAAATTTGTGCTGATATATTTGAATGACTTAACAGTTTACTCTTATAGCCATCATGACCACTTGTAGCATTTAAGGAAGGTATTTCTGAAGTGCAGAAGGTATGGAATATCACTGAACCCCAAGAAGTCCCAGTTTGCACTCAATGAAGGAAAGCTCCTAGGCCACATTGTCTCAGCTGAAGGTGTAAATATTGATCTGGTAAGGGTGGAAGCAATCCAAAAATTGTCAATACCAAGGTCAAAAAGAGACACTCGGTCCTTTTTGGGCAATATAAACTTTGTCAGGAGGTTCATTCCTAATTTCTCTGAGCTGGTAAAGTACATAAAAGTCATGCTAAAAAAGGATGCAGAAATAAAGTGGACTGACCAGGAAAGAAACTCTTTTGAATACATTAAGAAAGCTATCATGGAGGCCCCAACCCTTATTAGTCTCGACTACACCAAGGATTTTTACACTTTCTCTTTTGCATCTTATGACATAGTGGCAGCTGTAATATTACAAAATAATGATGAGGGTCTTGATCATCCAATTACATTCTTCAGCAGAACCCTGAGAGATGCTGAGCTGAACTATGAACCAATTGAGAAGCAGGCTTATGCTCTCATAAAATCTTTGAAAACTTTCAGAATCTACATTCTCCATGCAAAGGTCATTGCATATGTCCCTTCAGCTGCTGTGAAGGATGTTTTGACTCAGGCAGACATTGATGGGAAGAGGGATAAGTGGATTGCCAAACTCATTGAGTTTGATATAGATGTGAAACCCACCAAGCTGGTAAAGGGACTAGGTCTAGCCAAACTCATGGCCAAAGAAAACTGTGAACTAATGGGAATAAATTTCACATGTGTCAAATCAGCAAAGGTGCAGACTGTGGTAGCAGCAGAAATAGGAGTAAATCAAGATCAAAATGGCATTCCATCAGTAGCTGAGAACATATCTTCATGTGAGTGGTACTCAAGTATCATTCATTTTTTTGCAAAAATTAGAAGTTTCTCCTGTTTTCACTCCTAACCAAGCATGAGCTCTGCAGATGGCATAGAATCGGCAAAATATTTCTACAGATAAGCACAGAATAGACAGAGTGTTTTAGGTGAAAGACTTAGTGTATTTAAGGCTGAAACCTTATACACAGTCTTCCTTCAAGAAGAATGGGCTAGAAAAACTTCAACCCAGATTTTATGGCCCCTACAAAATTAGCAAAAAAGTTCGAGAAGTAACTTATGAGTTGGATTTTCCAGCAAGCAGCAGAATCCATAATGTGTTTCATGTCTCTTGTCTAAAAAAGGTAGTGGTTCAATAGGTAGTGGTTTCTAAACAAATTCCACCATTGGATGATGAAGGCCACTTGGTCTTGGTACTGGAGAAAGTGTTGATGAGCAGAGAAAAGAAATTAAGGAACAGAACAGTAAAAGAATATCTGATACAATGGAAAGGATTTCCTAGTGAAGATGCCACTTGGGAGGGTGATCAGATCTTAAAGCATCCAGCTTTTCTTCTGCTTGAGGGCAAGCAGATTTGGGAAGGGAGGACTATCATGTCCCCTCAAAGTGGCCATTAAAGTGTTGACCATACTGGACTCCTAGGAGGGGTTCAATTTGACATTAATCATTCTCCCTAGGGAAATTTTATAATAATTAATTAATTAAGAAATGTATCTAAGTTTTATTTTCCATTTAAATTATTTATGCTAATTAATGAGGTGTAAATAAGCTGCCTAGTCAAGTGGGGTGCATTGGGAAAGTCTACTAGCCAAGGAAGGAAAGAGGAAACACTATGACAAAAGATGTCATAGGAAACAAAGATGAAAGTACCTAAAAGCAGCAGAAAATCAGTCAAGGATAAAGCAAGAAATTTTTTCAGAGGGTGCATTTTCCTCTTATGGAGCTCAAAAAGCTGTAAGATAAAAGCAGGAAATTTTTCAAAGGAAAGAACAGTTTCCTTATGAGTTTGGAAAAGCAGAAAGGTGTCATAACTCAAAAGAAGCAACTTTTGACTAAGAGAGGGCACAATTTCTAATTTTGAAGGTTGATTTGGACTTGGAAACAATTCCACATGGTCCTACTTGCTAAATTTCCCAAAGGAGGCGCTTATGTGGCTAGGGTTAGGGTTTGTTGAGGGTTGAATTTCTTTCATAGGTCACCTTGGATCCCCATTTGCTAAGAAGGTCACTCAGCACTTTATTAAAGGTGGATTCAACCCCATTGAATCAGTTTGGATGTTTTGATATTTTTTTATGCTATGTGAGCATACTCTCTGAGTGTTGTGCCTCATACCATTGGGTGATGATCCCCAAACCCCTCCTCCCTTCTCTTCCATTTCCCTTTCTATCTATTCCAGGTATATGGAGCACTAAGTTCAGCCACTGAATATTATTACAGAATTAATTTTCACCCTCCATCACCTATAGGTCGAGCTCCAATGAATCCCATGCTTCACCTATACTCACATCCCTCTTCCAGTGAGGATTTGGGCCTCCTTCCCATCATTTTCGAGACACCTTTGTATGGGTCAGTCTATAATATGTATTATGATTTTTGAAAAGCTTATAAATCTGATATTTTATTTCCTCAATTCTAAATAAATTGGTTTTTAAATTTCACCTTCCTTATTTCACATTAAAAGCTTGTTTTATCAGCATATGGGGGGATTTTGATGAATTTCAGTGCAATAAAGATTATATGAAGTTGTGAGAGTAATTGAGTGGATTATATATGTTAAATGGAGTTTCATATATCTATTTTATACTTAATATCAGTACATAAAAAAATATTCCATGATTTATCTACTTAATTTCTTGCCCTAGCTAGAAAGCTAGTATTAAATAATTAGTTTTGCCATATCTTGCATAAGAAGAGTTCTACTCATCCAAAAACTGATCCGTAAGTTCATTTGGGTCAATGAAAGACCCAATTCTCCATAAATATATCCAAAACCTCTTTTTTTGGTGGATTTACTGTCCTTTGGAACCCTCCACTGCGTAGGGTCTCTCTAGGCCAAACTGCCTAATTTTCCCAAATTGATCCCAAGATATTATGAGTTGTGAAAAAGTGTTATAAATAGTAAATAAACTTATTATATGAATCAAAATAACCTATGAAACTTTCCTAAGACTATGGTCAAAAGATGGATTGAGATTCCCTAGTTTCACGGTTTGGTGACCTAGCAGCATGAAAGTAAGTTTTCGCGGAGCGGATTCTGAAATATCAATGGTCCCAAATATAAATGTGTTAGGGGAATATATTTCCAAATATTCACTCACTCTTTATTGATATCCTCTTCCCACTCTGCCTCTACAAAATTTCCCTATCTGAAACCTTGATTTCCCTACTCTGTGAGTGCACCGAATGGTAGATTTTGTAAATCAGAAAATTTAATATAAATTTGCAGAATTGAAGAGTGTTCAGTTCTGTACACCAGACTTGGGACATCTCAGTGGAACTCACCCAATCGGCGTTACTCTGTCCTGGTTAGCCAATCGCAACTGTACTAGGGACCAAACCAATTGTGGGCTCCCCATATTTTTCCACGTATGTCTTGTTAAAATATTGACATCTGAGCCTAGATCCAAGATGACTAAATCTACCTCATAGTCCCCAATCTCAATATTCATGTGCATCTTGTTTCTTATCTTTTTCTTATCTAAAGAGTTAATCGTGGACTCTTTCCATCCCTTGGTCGGTTGATGCAACAGACTCTCAATCTCGGCGGGAGCATTAGAATCTTTTTCTAGTGACAAGCAACTTTCAAAGAAGTTCTGCAATGTACTATGTTGTCACGATGGTCCTGCTACAAAATTTGAATCAAAAGCAGTTGGCATTTCATAAACAGACAACTTAGCAGGATCTCTCCTCATCGCATATCGTGCTTCAATGAATTTCTCTTTCTCAGCATCGACATCGAAATGCACCTTCTTCTTTCCATCCAACCATATTTGTGGAAATGGTCTATCTTCTCCCATCTGCATACCTCCACAAGTAATGACAACAACATCAGTATCCTGCATTCTGGGTTCTGCTGATATTGTCGCAAATGTCGGTCCTTGATTCTGGTTCAATGGTGGACTCACATGTTCGTTCAAATTCTAATTTGCATTTTGGTTCTGATTTTGAATCTAGTTCTGGTTTTGGTTTTGTAACTAGTTTTGGTTCATGGAACATTCATTTCCTGCCACTTCCCCATTAGTTGTGGATAGTTCTCAACAGTGTGATCAACAACGATACAATACATACACTGTGCTTGCAGTTGCAGGAAATCTCTCTGATAATGTCCCAGCACTCCACAATTATAACATTGCACTGCTCCACGACCTGGTCCTCCTCCTTAACCAAATCCTCCACTTCATCCTCCTCAAAATCCTCCACGGAATCCTACTTGATGTTGATACTACAGTTGATTGAATTGTTGTTGTGGGGGATTCAGGTGCTGCTGAATACACTATGGCTGCTTTGGAGCCATCTACATCTGATTATAGTGTGGTTGTGGCACAAACTGTGGTTGTAGTTGTGGCTGCGATACAAACTGCATATGCGGTTGCAGCTGCAGTACAAACTACAGCTGAGGTGGATGTTGTACCACCAGCATTGTGGTTGCGTTGTTGTATTTTTATATGGTCCTCTCCCTTTACATAGTACATGCCCAATGTTTTGTCCTGGAGTATATCATATGTGTGACAATCCTTATCTTCATGCCCAACAGACCAGCAAAATGTACAGTATAAATTCACTGACTTCATGACCATCTTCTATATATATCCACAATCTTCATGTCGATGTCCATAAACTTGAAGAATACAGCACCATGGCATACCAACACAGCTTAATGGGTTTGGCGCTCCTAACAATAGGAAGTTTTGGAAATCCAAGCAATTATCCTTAGTATGTCCCTCTGTGCGACATTGAGTACACCATACTTCCTCGCGATGCTCTTTTCCTTTCTTGATATCTTGCAACTGGAGCATCAATTTCTACAGCTATGTTTGGATCTGATTCATTCTGACTACATTCTCACCAATAGGTGAAGCTTCCAACTTCATTGCAATCTCCATAGCCTTGCTTTATGTCACAATATTTTGTTGCATCAACGGTATTTTGATATGAGATAGTAACACCACGATGAACCATTCCATATGTTGAATATCACTCATCTCAAATTTGACTCTTTCCATTATCATCTTAATCCTTTGATCAAAATCCCAAACAGTTTCAATTGGATACTTCTTAATCTCATTCATTTCTATGATCTATTGTGCCTCAGATTTCGGTTTTATGAACTCTTCAATCAGTCCTTTTCTGACTTCGGACAATGTTTTCATTGGATCCCTCGTAGGAACTTGTACAAATTTCATGAACCAATCCATTGCATGACCTTAAAGAGTCGTTGCCAATTAACCTTTATTGACCTCATCATCCATAGTTTGTTTGACATCCCACACTGCATCACACAAGAACCAGTATTGCTCGGGATCCTCCATCCCGTTTCCATGGAATAGGGGTAAATTTGCATCATAGCCCACCATCCTAGGCATTCTTCCTATAGTCATTGATCGGCTACTATTAGAGTGTTATTGACATGTCGAAAACGGCGGCTTCAAACTTGTGTTCCTTCCTAAGTGTGGCATAGTGCACGGAGGTGTGGGTATGTTGTTGCTCTTGGTTAGCCTTTCCTCAGGCTCGGGTGTAGACTGGTCGTCTCCTTCATTGCTGTAGTGTCTCTTTGTTCTATGTAGTATTCCTTTGTGGACTCGTGTCTCGGTCACAGCAAGACTCTCTCCTATCCTCTGCCTCTTCTTTTTCCAAAACCTTGCTCCTCTTATCGTAAGACCACTTCCTTCCTTAGCTTCCCTCATAGTCCCATCATAACTTCCATCCATCTACCCCATATCATTCCATCCAACCCTTGTCTCTGCGATACCCGTAGCCTCTGCACACAGAGTTCTACTTAGTATAGTTCATCTTCAGTATGCCTTTTTCACAGATGAGCATCTTAATAAACAATTGCAAAGACAACAGAAACCTACCTCTTGGTCCATTGAAAAACACCCTTTCTTCTTCACTATAGGATTTAACTGTGTCAACCGCGAACTCAGTGATATAGCCCTCCAACATACTATTAAGCCAGAATTCAACATCCCTTGATGCTTTTTTGCCTACCTGCTGCAACTATTGGGTCAGTTCTAGTGTCCAGCCAGTTGGTTCACCTCCTTGGAATTTTTTCTTCTTATATGTCAATCGCACCAACCACTCATACAAGATGATCAGAAACTCAGAGAAAAAGTACACATGTGGACCGTCGTGCATATAATCTACCAACTACTTACCTGTCATCGGTACAGGGTTCTAATTCTCTTTCTCAGCAAACTCCTATATCTTTTGGTCAAGACAGTATTGGTTTTTTGGTCTCATCGGATGCCACACCATGTCCTCCCCCCTCTTCACACCAAGGTCCCAACAACGGAACCATTTTTTGACACAAAACTAGTCAACAGTGGTTCTCTCTCTATTGACACCCAAACTACCGTGATCTCCCTGAGCACCACCCCAGACAAGTTTTACCCTGTCCATAAAAACGTGCAGAGCAGATGAAGTCTCACACGACATTTTCAAGGGAGAGCTGACGAAACCAAGTTTCTGCAGTATGGAGGAGGACCATGTGTCTAATTATTAACTTAGTGCAACATTATTGAAGAGATCTAATCATTCAGTTTATGCATTAATGGAATCATGCCATCATTCAATAGATTGTATTAACCGTAACTGAATCGCGGAAAAACATCGATGCACAGCCATATCTAGCAATGTAACATAATTCATAGTAGAGAAACAACACATCATTCGTAGATACACATTGCATTCACATTTGGATCGCAGAAAACAAGAAAACAGGAAAATAGGTAAAGACAATGATTCCGCTCAACCTCCGTCATGTCATATTAATCTTCGCAACAAAACACAGATTCTCCAAAATAGTTCTTCATCTCACGTACACAGATCAAAGGATCTTAGTTCATAAGAATATCAACATTCGCAATCTTAGATCTCTGAAGCCACTAAGAAGCCAACCGAAGAAGGAAAATCCAGCTGACTTAACACTTGCAATTCTACATCTACGTATAGGCTTGCTCCTTTACATTGGTGGTCCACTTAACAAACTTTCTAACTTCTTCTTAACATAAACTACAAAATAATGACCACAATCCACATAATGCTGTCCAAAACTACAAAATATGACCAAAATACATAAAATATTGTAATTCCGGCTTGCGCGCCATTTTCCTCCTTGCACGGCATCTTTGACCTTGCCCAGCATCCGCGATGTTGTGCAGCTAACTTACCCCAAAACTACCTTCCAACAAAGTTGTTTTGATTAAAACTAAAATGTCTATTCTTAGAACAAAGTTATCCAAGGGATTTTGATTAAAACTAAAATATTTAAGAAGAGAACAAAGTTTGCTAGGAGAAGTTGTATAATGTGTTGCTTTCAATAGACATTTGTTTTGAGAATAAATTATTTCCACACTTCTTCCATTGGACATTATTATTCTCTCGTCTATTTTATCCTTTCCTTTTCCCATCGTCAAATAATTAAAATTCATATAACAAATTTTTTTAGCACAACAATACAAAATATTGAACATTACAAATTTCCTAGAACCATAGTACATTGAGTGCATAGTGGACTATTCTTCATCTTTTCCATGACCTGCCCTTGTTTTCTACCTAAACTCAAAGATAGCTAGCATGACTTTTAGAAGATGAATTAGTTTTTGAATGGAAGACAATACCATTAGAGGAGAATTTGGAAGATTAATATGCAAAATGAGTTAAATAACATCTACCAAATCATTGGGTGCCCATTTGCTAGCATGTGCAGCTCCCCCATCTCTACATATTTTTTAGATAGATGAAGTTGTTCCCTCCTTATTCCTAGTTCAAATTAAGATAAAAACTTGGGGTTGTTTCTTGATTGCAAACAAGTTCCCTATCCCTTGCTCTATACTTGAGTTGTTACTAAGAATATGCTTGTCAAGTTCCCCATCCCTTGCTCTATGTATGAATTGTTATTAATAGCATGCCTATAAAATGTTGAATAGCTAATGTACTAATGCACAACTATTTCCTTATCTACCTTTTGTATGGTTGGTTAATTATTTCCCTCATTTGGTACTATAGTTGTGACCCATCTATTCTAAGTCAATAAACTACTTAATTCGAAGAAGATGAATTTATGCATGGATTGTTATTAAGAAGATGATTGTCACGGGTTGAATAGCTAATGTACTAATGCACAATTATTTCCATAGCTACCTTATGTATAGTTGGTTAATTATTTCCCTCATCTGTAGTTGTGGAAATAAACTACTTTATTCAAAGAGTATGAATTTTGTTGCCATCTAATAACACTAGAGACATGATTTTCCCTTACATTTGGGTGAAAGAGTTGTGTTACCTATGTCATCTATAGTTACACCTAATGTTAAAAAACAAAAAATGAAGATAAAGGTTTTCACTTGGAGTTTTTTAATCCCCGGGGTTAAGATGAATTTTAGAAACAAATTATGGATGAGCAGAGTGAAAATATGAGAATAAAATGGGATTATTCTCAAATAGTACTAATCACTATGGGCCATTGGTGTCAATGCTTACAATTCATTGTGAATAACGCATGGTGATACTTTGAGGGTAAATATTATGGTATGTTTTCTTACTTTTGGCCTGTTATTTTTTTCCTCAGTGGTCTTCTTTACATTATACAATTAGTTGATATACCCAATAAACTCTATGGTATGTTTTCCTTGCAATATATTGAACTATCTAAAATCGGTAGAAAGTAATATGTACTTTAATTTTAACACAAATATGTTAATGGTCTCTTGGTTTTGTTTGAAGTGAATTATAACAATTCATAAAAGGAAATTGTTGACTGAATGCTTACCCATGATGAGAGAGCCTAAATTTTTCTACAACCAAGTTCTAATTTATTTCAAAGTTTTTGTAAGTTCCTCCAATACTAGTAAGCAAGGTATCAAACTATCTTGGCACATGTTTATCCATATATGTGTATGAACATATGCAATAAGATTAATTATGAATGCACTCATCTCAACTATGTGCAGATGATTATGTATAATGCGCACACCTTCGTAAAAGATGAGAATGGTGTTGAATATATTGCAAATGGTTATCCACTAATATTTGATGAAAATTTAATTCACATATCAATTTTTTTATTTATTGGGCCCCTATTATGTTTTAAAAATGTGGAAGAAGAGCATAAATTTGCAAATTTACCTTGTCGTAGGTGGGGTGTTGGTAAATGAAATAGAGAAGTTTTATGATGGCCATACAATATAATCCTGAGGGCCATGAAATGTGGAAATAAAGTATGGGTTTTGAAAATGAGGAAAGAACAATTATGTTTTTTTTGGGAGATATCAGTTGCATTCAATTAAGAACCTCGTCAATTGGATGTAAATATTATGGTATTGAATGGGGATCTCAAGGAGGAGATTTATATGAGAAACTGGAAGTATTATAAGGGGAGGGGGGAGAATTAGCTGGTGTACAAGTCATAGAAACCATTGTATCGATAGAAGTAATCACCCAAAGAATGGTATCATAAGTTTGACATTGTTATGCTTTAGAATGAATTTGTTGGAAGTGATGCTAACCATTGCATCTATTATAAGTTAAAGGAAGCTACGATCAATGTTGTTTCCTTGAATGTGGACAAACTCACAATGGCAAGTAATGACATCAGCATGATCAATGGGACTAAAAAGTAGTGGTCATCTTGTTTTGAGATGAAGGATCTAGGTGAGTTGCACTACTTGGGATTTTGGGTGACTGGAGATAGTCAAATTGGGAAATTGTTTTGAGATAGGAGAAGTACATGTATCCTTAAATAGTTTGGGACAAAATATTACGATCCCATATAGAATCCTATCGATTGGAACCACAATTTCAAGTAAATGGAGTCAAATATTGACGAGGAGAAGGTATAGATCGCTATACTATCTTATTAGAGTGTATAAAAATTATGGTGATTTCCATGGTATGTGTAAGGCTTGGAATTTTCAATGTAGTGGGACTATTTGGTAGATTCATGTTCAATTCTACAAATGCATCATTGGTATATTGGTGAAGGAGACCTTCCAATACCTACAAAGAACCAAGGGAATTTGTGGTTTACATAGAGGAAGTGGCATATATGGTAATGGAAGCATTAGTCAAAAACTGGACCTATCTATAATGGCCTTAGAGATTTCATTGGGTGTATATTGATAGTAATTATGTCTTTAAATACCACAATGGAGAAAACAGTTGTTGTAGCAAAAAAATTTGCCACCTTGTTGTGTTATGGGATGAGTATATGTCCTTTTCACAATCTACGAGAGAACTAGTTTGACATTGCAGATTTCTTGGTGAGATTATGTTGATAAAAATATATTTGATGGTGAGATACCATTTTTAGAATAATCAACCCATAGTTACCTACCTTAGACATTAATTAAATCATTTTTGTCTTATTACCTAGTCTCCTAGATTCCACTCTATGCTAGTTGCCTTCTACATGTCATAAAAGTCAACACTTGCTAAAAATGAGTCATGGAGTGCTTGGGAAACCTCCTGGAAACCATATTTAACATGTTTTCTTTATTCTAGATCCTCTAAAGTGCATATCTACTTTTTCTGAAAAGCTGCCTGTTTTATTGAGAATTAAGGCAAAAGGAAAAGCTAGACTAGGTGTAGTTGACTTGTTTTTTTCCCACATCATCCTCCATCATTTTATCCTAATAAAAGAATGTATGAGTTTTCTTTCCATCCCTCATTATATTTCCTACTTGAATTATCCAATTCATGAGCATCTTAGTGGATTCGGAAACTGCTTTATGCACCTATGGGGGATTTGACAAGATTTAGTAAGCCTACTTTTTGATTATTTCGAATGACATCCTTATGCATTCAAATATCTCATGTAATTATATATTTCAGTGGCCTATTACTTCAAAAGTTTGGCTATTGTACACTTATTCAATAAATATTAGTGTTATGCTCCAATTTCAGTCTCCTTTGATGTTAATTTTGCATGTTTGGTTAGCAATTTTGTGAGTGTAATTTTTCTATCTCTTGGGTTCAATTTCCACATGGTATCAGAGCCTTTGTAGATCAATTTCTCTCCTTCCATATTTCTATTGTAGGTTTGACATCTTGACTGGGAGTATATTCTGCTGACTGAAGGGCACAGTTTCTGAGCTATGGACCAATTTCAGAAGATCATCTTGACTCCATTTAATTTCTTTGAATGGAAAGATGAGATGGAGATATTGTTGAGAGAGAAATTTATCTATAAGGTTAATATGGCAACTAATGCAGAGTCCAATGCAGCTGTAGAGAAAATCAAATGGCACAACAGGAGGGATGAGGCCTATGGTCTTTTGTGTCTAAGCATTTCAACAGACCTCCTCTTCCATCTTGATGGATTGACATCACCTAATGAATTGTGGGAGAATATTGTAGATATTTTTGGTAAGACAAATTAGATGAGAGGACATCAAATCGAGAATGAGATTATCTCCTTGAGTCCTAGCAGCTTTGAATCCTTGCAACTCTATTTTTCCAAGTTTAAAGCCCTTGTTTTGTAGCTAAAATAGTGTGGGATTGAAAAGAAGGAAGATAAACTAGTTTTGGCCATACTCTCAAAGCTTGGCCCTGATTATTTAGTGTTTTTTTATACCTTCCATGCCACCAAGTTGACAGCTCAAGCCTGGAATATCCCTAAGCTTGCAGAGTTCATGGAATCCCTCACACAGGAACAAGATAAGTTGGTGATGATGGGCACCATCAAACCTTCCAAACACCAAGCTTTGGTTGCTATATATTCAAGGGTGGATTCAAAAAGCAATAAAAAAGCTAAAAAGACACCTGAGAAAAATAGAGACAAGAACAAGTCTCAAGAGGAGCCCCAAGGCTCGAAGAAGAACTTCCCGAAGAAGAAGAACAAAGGAGAAATGAGCAAGTGTGCATACTACAGTAAGGGCTATCGTATTGAGAGCTCTTATATGAAGAATAAAATTGACATGTTGACCCAACTCCTAGAAAATAATAGCATCTCCCTTCTTGATTGATTACTCAAAGAAGAGGGAAGGAGGATCAAATTCAGAAGATAGAAAGAGAGTACATGATTTGGATCCTGGCACATTAAGCTCACCTAGCTTCATCATAGACTCTGGAGATCCTAGACATATGGTTTCAACAAAAGAGGCATTCTCCTCTCTTGACATGTCGAAAGGTCCACCAATAGTTTTGGGAGATGACTCTCTCACTGACAGTTTGGGGAAAGGAAGGATTGATCTTGACCATGGTAAGTTCAATAATGTGTTGTATGTTCAAGGTCTTGCCTCTAATATCTTGTCAGTGTATCAAATGACTCACAATAGGTCTCCAAAGAAGGTCATCTTCTCCCCTGATGATGTTGAAATCACTGAGATTTCGAATGGTAAAGTCATATCAAAAGGTGTTGTTGATCACACTTCGAAGGTATACATGTCTTCCCATTTTCTACACTACTCAAACACATATGCTCTTATAATTCATGCTAATGAGGCAAGCAAGATTTGGCATGAAATATTTGGCCATCTTTCTGATTTGAGTGAAAATGATATGGTCATAGGGCTACCAAAGATCAAGTTTTCCAAGGGAGTCTGTCAAGGTTGTATCCTAGGAAAACACTCAGAGCACAAATTTGAGAGAGCTAGTCATGAGAGAACCTCTGCACCTCTTGAGTTGATCCATAGTGAAATTGCTGGTCCATTTCCTCATATATCCATGAGTCAAGCCAAATATGCACTGACCTTCATAGATGAATTTTCCAGGTATTGTTGGGTTTACTTCCTAAAGCATAAGTCTGAAGTTTTTGACCTCTTCAAAGTCTTTAAAGCCTTGGTTGAAAACCAGTCTGGGAGGAAACTCAAGATCCTAAGATCTGACAATGGTGGTCAGTATGTCAATTTTGAGTTCATTCAATATTGTAAATATGCAGGTATTCAAATGCAGCATTCGATCCCTTACACACCACAGCAAAATGGTGTTGCTGAGAGAAAGATCAAGTCACTAAAGGAGATGGCAACCTGCATCATGGAGGCTAAGACTTTGCCACCAAAGTTTCGGGCCAAGGCTATAAACTGTGAATCCTACATTTAGAATAGGGTGCCTCATAAGCATCTTCATGGTATGAGTCATTTTGAAGCTTGGATTTGGCACAAGCTAGATGTGACCCATTTCAGGATTTTTGGCTCAAAGGCTTGGGCTAGAATTCAAACTGAAAAGAAAAAGGCTTTGCAGACCCAAAGCCAAGAGTGCCTATTTTTTGGGTATTCTAAATATTCAAAAGGGTACAATCTGATCAACTTGAGCACTAAAAAATATTTCATTGAAAGAAGTGTTCAGTTCCAAGAAGAGCCTTTAGTAGCAATTGAAGTTGGAGAGTCTTCTTCACCACCAGATCCATTGATTGTAAGTGGAGAGACTAATGAGTTTGATGATTCTGATATGTCTGATAATGATGATTTTATTTCAGATCTTGACATTCCTACAAGACCAAAATGGTCAGCAAATACCATTCATGCAGTTGGGGAACTAGCTAGAAATCCTAGTGACACTAGGAGGACTAGATATCGGTTTGAGAGTGCCCTTTGTATGAAAGATCCTTTATTTTCTAAGAAGTGCTATCTGGTGGTTGAATCATATCCACAGAAATATGAATATGCATTGCATGATCCAAGATGGAAAACATCCATGAAAGAAGAATTCAACTCGCTCCAGAAGAACAACACTTGGGAACTATTTGATCTTCCCCCGAGGAGGAAGCTAGTTCAATGTAAGTGGGTTTTCAAGACTAAGTTTGCTGCTGATGGTTCACCTTTGACATATAAGGAAATATTGGTATCCAAGGGCTACTCACAAGTACATGTTATTGACTACAATGAAACCTTTACACCAGTGGCAAAGATGGACTCCATAAGGCTATAGCTTTAGCCATTGCAGCTTCGAAGCAATGGGAGGTACATCACATGGATGTGAAGTGTGCTTTCCTAAATGGATATCTCACTAAATATATTTACATGCAGCAACCTGGAGGATTTTTTATAATCCATATTTAGTGTGCAGGTTAAAGAAATCATTGTATGGGCTCAAGCAAGCCCCCAGGGCTTGGTATGCCAAGATTGATGGCTTCCTACTGTCATTGAGTTTTGTTCGATGCAAGTCTGATACTAATGTTTATTTGAAGCTGATTCATGGTTATTTGATGATTATTTTCCTCTATGTGGATGACCTTCTAATTATAGGAAGTTCAAAGAAAGAGATTGCCTCCTTGAAGGATGCAATGAACCATGCATTTTCTATGACAGATTTGGGATTGTTGAGCCAATTCTTGGGTCTCAAAATTGCTCAATCCCAACATGGAATCAAAGTACATCAGTCCAAGTATGCCTTATGTTTTCTGAACAAGTTCAACATGAAATATTGCAAGCCAAGAAAGACTCCCTTCCTTTCAGGATTTAAGCTTGAAGAAGCAGGTTCTTCTCCTATGGTAAATAATACACTGTATAGGCATTTGATTGGGTGTTTTCTTTATCTTACACACACTCAACCTGATATATATTATGCAGTGAGTGTGGCTTCAAGATACATGGATCAGCCTCATGAGATCCACTGGAGGGCAGCCAAAAGGATCCTTAACTTTGTTCAAGGAACAACAACTCATGGGATCTTCTACAAATCTAAATTTGATCTTGATTTGATTGGGTTTACTGATAGTGATTGGGCAGGTGACAACACATATCGAAAATCAACATCAGGATATATGTTCATTCTTGTAGAAGGACCAATCAGCTGGTCAAGCAAGAAGCAGAGTGCCATAGCACTCTCATCTACAGAAGCAAAGTATAGAGGAGTTGTAAATTCAGCAACTCAATGTTTGTGGTTGCAAGGAATACTTGGAGAATGTGGCTTCGAATCATAGTTTTCAACTATTATCTATTGTGATAATCAAAGCACCATTTGAATCTGTAATGATCTAGTTCAGAGACAGTGAACCAAACACATTGAGATCCATACGCACTACATCAGACAGCTGGTGCATGATGGCACCATTCATGTACTCTTATGTGCATCTTGAAAACAAGTAGCAGACATATTCATCAAAGTTTTTTGTGAGAAGAAATTCAGCAATATCAAATCACTTCTAGGGATTGCTGATAATGCTGTGAAGCATGATTGATGACAATATTTTCAAATTTATTTTTACTGTCCATGTTTAAGGGAGGATTTTCCCACTGGGTTTTTGCCTCTTTCCTTGGTTGAATGGACAAGAAGTATGTAAAGGGTGACTAAGCCTTATTCCTAGTCCCTATAGTTTTCTGATATTTACTCATAAATTCAGGCTTAAGGGGGGGTGTTAGAATAATCAACCCATAGTTACCTACCTTAGACATTAATTAAATCATTTTTGTCTTATTACCTAGTCTCCTAGATTCCACTCTATGCTAGTTTCCTTCTACATGTCATAGAAGTCAACACTTGCTAAAAATGAGTCATGGAGCACGTGGAAAACCTCCTAGAAACCATATTTATCATGTCTACTTTATTCCAGATCCTCCAAAGTGCATATCTACTTTTTCTGAAAAGCTACCTGTTTTATTGAGAATTAAGGCAAAAGGAAAAGCTAGACTAGGTGTAGTTGACTTGTTTTTTTCCCACATCATCCTATATAATTTTCTCCTAATAAAATCATGTATTAGTTTTATTTCCATCCCTCATTATCTTTCCTACTTGACTTAGCCAATTCGTGAGCATCTTAGTTGATTTGGAAACTGCTTTATGCACCTATGGGGGATTTGACTACATTTAGTAAGCCTACCTTTTTACTATTTCGAATGGCATACTTATGCATTCAAATATCTCATATAATTATATATTGAAGCAGCCTATTACTTCACAAGTTTGGATATTGTACACTTATTCAATACATATTAGTGTGATGCTCCAATTTCAGTCTCCTTTGATGTTAATTTTGCATGTTTGATTAGCAATTTTGTGAGTGTAATTGTTCTATCTCTTGGGTTCGATTTCCACAACCATGAAAATAAAACTGTAGTGTATCTTGAATAAGATTCCAAGTTTCATGCTAGATCAAATAATATTGACTTACAACACCCTCACATTTGAAATTCAGCGAAGGATTTTGATTCCTTCCACAAATCGAGATCGTGAATTTTCATGACCAATGAAGGATTTTGATTCCTTCATTTTGGGGATACATTTTAGGGGATTATACTGACCATAATCAAAGAGAACAAAGAAATGGGTGGAACTATTGTGAACCTGGGGATATATTTGAATTTATATTGCTAGAAAAGGTAAAATGTGAAATGGCATCTACTTTGCTATCATCAGGTTATCACAAGTTTTTGGCATCGACATAGAAGGAGAAACATGTATGAAGGACTGAAGGTATGAAGGCCATATAAATATAAGGTGAGCCATTCCATATGTATTTTCTTTTTTAGTATTTTTATTTGAGATGTGGAAGTTGTTCTTATTAAAAACTAAAATATCTACAAAGTGTAACGTCCCCGACCCTCCGACCGGTGAAGAGGATGCTACCATACACCAAACATCTAGGAATCTATCCCTGTGAACATATATATGCATATAATGCTGAAGAAAAATGTTGAAAACATAAACATACTAAGATGCATAATCACACATATATTCAATGGAAGAAAAACAGTATTCATTCATATACATGTTCATCATAATTCATTAACCGTAACCATAATTTTGAATTAAAATAGACAAGAATACTTATCTTATAGAGAACTTGTTCCACAACCAACTACGTCGCTGCAATGTTCCACCCAACCATAGGCCCGTGTGCTCTTTAATCTCTCAGCAACGCTGCCACACTTGAGTCGGGCATGATTCCACAAGGAATAAGGAACTAATAGGCTTACACATAGCCAAGGATAACAATACTGCAAGGGTACATAGTTCAGCCAAGCCAACACAGTTGGGTTTATCAGGCGAACAACAGATCAGCCAAGCCAATCAAGTTGGATTTATCAGGCCATCCAGGAGCTGGGAAAGGCTATATGCTAAGCTGGTGAGCTCATTGAAGAGCTATAGACATTGACACCAAAACCAGCCTGGCTTCTAGAACACCCACAAACACCCAACACAAGGAAATCAGTCCTTTCTCTTCAATGTAGTCCCTCAGAACCTAATCCCCCTTCTAGTGCTATTCAAGGATTGTGGAGAATAAAACCATCCCACTAGATCTGTCTATGTGGTTCCTAACCCACCAATTTTATCAAGCACATCAGGCCCTCATTCACCACTCCAATGCAGTCCGAGGACAAAACCACTGAATGCATGCAGCAACCAACTATTAAAGATTTGATAGGGGATATGCAACTCCCTGGATCATTCTTGGCCCTATCGTGGCCAAAATGATCCCACAGCAACCTACAGCAGCCCCAAATCACAAGGGAAACTCAACCAATAAGAGTGGGGAAACAATAGCTAACAAACCATAGGGAAAACCACAGCAATCTACAGCAAATACCACATTGTAAAGGAAAAACAAAGTCGACAATGTGTGGAGGAAACACAGTCCAATAATGTCCAGGGGAAATTCGATTCTCTGCATGAATAGAAAGAAGAACATAACCACCAGTCGGTAAATCGGTGTGAGAGAGGAAAGGGCCAACCCTCACACAATGGATCGTGGATCATTTTTGCTCAACCCACGTGAGGAAACTGAATCATCCGCGAGGGAGGGAGTGCCATCATGGGATAGTGGGATCATGGGCATAGTGGTCTTTCTGTCAATGTAAAGGGTCAGCCTGGTGGAGGGTGCATGTGGGCAAGGCATGGTAGTCCTGCCACACTCCACTGCCAGCATTAACGGCTCCAACCACCAGCAGAATAATTAAGATGGTCATTTGATGAGACAAGGGAGGGTGAGCAAAAAGAGTGGTGACACATGGCCTTTTCCCCATGGCTCAAGATTCAGCATTCCCCCTTCTTATCCTTAGGAATCATGCCCCTTCTCAATTTGGTTGCAATGAACATAGCTAGTTGGGGTTATTTAATTAAAATGCATAGCTACATGATGCCACAAATTTAATATATGTCGCATGTCCCAATATACCATCAGTGACGATTTCTATCTAAAACATAACATAACCAAATTGATGGTGGGGCCTTTGCCTTTGGCTCCACACCATGATTATTTACAATATATGTATCATGTATATGGGATCAAAACCGGGATGTTACATAAAGAGAATAAATTTTTCCATGAGGTTTTGATTAAAAACTAAAATCTATATGAAGAGAACAAAGTTTGTCAGGAGAAGTGGAGAAGTTGTATAATTTCTTGCTTCCAATGGACATGTGTTTTGAGAATAATTTCTTGCCACACTTCCTCCATTTGGCATTATTATTCTACCATCTATTTTATCCTTTCCTTTCCCTACTTATTTTTGAAGCACTCCTTTCTTATAGATGCATGTAGGTGCAGAATCATGTAGTGATTCTTTCTTTTATATGCCTATTGGTGCACCCTCCAATACGAAAATGTTGTAACTTAATACCTTTGTAGTCTCCTATAGGTTTATACATAAGGCATCAAATGGTATATTGCAAGTGAAGGATGTGGAATACAGCTTGGATACATGTCATAAATGGTGTTTTGGAATGTATGGAATGTGTATTGAATGAATTTAATGAATGGAATGCATGAGATCAATGAGTTGATTGGATGGAATAAATGAGTTGGGTAAGTGGAATAAATGAGATTTTCTAATCAATGAATTGGTGAATATTTTGATACAAAAAACTTTGATTTTGCAAAGGTTCAATGGAAACTTCGTTGATTGGAATAGTTTTGTTTCTCCATTATTTGATTGCACATGATTATATCATTGCATTTAATCAAATATATTTTATCAATTCCTTATCTAGTGATATTATTTCCACCATTACATTGTTCATTACTACTTTGTTTTCCAATGCTCTCTTCAAGTTGCTTTGAAATATTTTTTTATGCATTTCACTTATTATGTGAACAAGTTGCTCTCTGAATTAACATCTCACTTAATGATTCCTTTGAAAGTTTATATAGAAATATCAGGGAGCTATTTCAATATAGTATACTCCCTTTGGTATAGTAAGACTAACTTACAGTCAAGCTTTTGTAATGGATTATCTTACCAGGTTTGGTCTATCCAACATGTTCTAATTGCTCATAAGGGGAATTTTTTGTTGTGTATTAGTTTAGTAATTATTTTTTGTGGGATTAGTCAACCTATTTGATATTACACCAAAGGCATAAATAGTAAATAAATTGTAATTTTTTCTCCATGGAAAGTAATACAATACACTTTATTTGTGGATTTTTTTAATAATAATATTTATAAATAATTGAATTAATATAACTAAATAATTAACCTTGTAGGCTAGCTTAACTGGTTGAGTGCTTTGAGCTTCATGCAAGTCTCGAGTTTGATCCCTTAGGTTGGATACCTCTATTGTGTGCCTCATTACTACCATATCAAGTATTGTAATCAATGTCGATGGCTTTACTACCTCACCTTTTTTATATTCCATCTATATTTTCTGATGGACTTTCCTCATGTTTAGCTTTCTCAAACTCCTTTGAGTCATTTTTCTACAAGTAATAACTAATTTGGCACTAGAAAGGACTATCAAGTTTATAACATGTGTCATCTCTAATATCTTCATGTTCTCTCTTCCCCTTGTTGTAATTTGTCTTCATTCCAAAGCAAATGGCCTAAGTCATCAATACTTTTCATTGATAAATATTCCAACACCTCTACAGAAATGCCCAACTTTGTAATGTCATTTTCCTCACTTATAGTTTCTTAACTTAGAAGATCAAGTTCCTTGTATATTTTATGTCCTTGAATAACCATGGCTCAACATTCTATTACATTTGGTCCAAATTATACCAATGGAAACGTAGTTCCTGAAACATCCATGGATTTTGGGGAGTGAGAGAAATCCTTATAATAAAAAAGCTTCATGGAAGATGCAAAATACAATGCACTTTATTTATCTAAAGATCCTAAATAATTCGTTTTGATATCATAAATGGTTGAAGAACCTGAGGAACATGGAAAAATGACTTTTCTGCAATAAGTATTTCTTTAGTATCCTTAGTAGTTCAATTCATTTTTATGAGATGGCCATTAAGATCTGACTACAGGGGATACCGATACATAGATAAGAAGAACACATTTACTCTCCCATATTTACTAACTTGCAATTGTATCAATTTGATACCCAACACATTTTGTCAGCTTACATTTCATTACTGAGAAATATTGATTTGAATATGGAAGCTATTTGGGGTTTTATTGAGTGATGCATTGATAGAACCCAATAATATTGGTTCAATCCACCCATGTGAAGGTTTTGATATGATATATGTGTGAAGTTTTTTGCATACTTATCATATAAAAGAACAAAGTAATGTTTGTGCGTAGCATTTTCATCAACAACACGCAGAAATTGGAATGTTTTGGTCATATTTCTCTTTATTATAGATTTATGTAGCTTAGGTGGATTTTTTCATGTCATAGGATATCTGTATTTTTTTTAATTCCACATATCCATAGGATATTCAACGGCCACTTCCAAAGAATCTAGCGTCATCGCCATACCACCAAAGGCTAAAGGCGTCATATATCTAACTTCTTACAATGAAAATACCGTCGAATATCCAACAGACCCTTACAAAGAATCTGATGTTGATGTAATTGTAACTTCAGAATGTATTCACTTGTATTTATTATCTATTGTAACCCGATGTTTATTTCGGGATGTATTGTAATGTATTTGAGTCATGTCATACCCCGATGTTTATTCCGGGAAGTTTCTATAATGAGAAATTCATGTCAAGTCATTGTGGGTGGGTAACCCTCCTATTGGTCAAGGGTTAAAGTCCCCACAGTTGTGGGGCCCTTGGGTTATTAGACTATCCTAGTGAAGTCGACCCTAGGTGAGTCATTGTAAGTTAGGGAAATAGTCCCCACCATTGTGTTACCCTCCTATTGGTCAAAGGAGGAAAATTCCCCACAAGTGGTGGGGCACAAGGGTTATTAGACACTGCTAGAGATGTCGGCTCTAGTAAGTAATTGTTAAGTGAGGCCGACATGTTGGAGTGCACTTCAAGTGAACGAAAGAATATAAATAGAGAGTGGGCCTCTCTATTTATCTCACTTGCAACACTCACACTCACTCGTTGGGGTGCATGAGTGAGAGAGGAGAAGCTCGCTTAGTGTAAGAGAGACATACTACTGCTGTGTGGAGATCATCTTACTATTTTCCGGTTTTACCTTTGGTGCTGATTCTATCTCTGAGGAAGTTGTGGGGTTTTCTCCTTTATGGTTTCCCCAAGGAAAATTCTTTGTGTCTCTTGTCCCTTGTGATGTGCTTATGTTTTATTGTTGTGCTTGTTATTCTCTTAGTTAAAAGATCCTAAGATCATAATGCTAGCTTGAATGATAAAAATCTAACATCTGACACCGTCACCATACCACTGACGCCTAAAGGAGTCAGTCTTTGATGTCAATCATGTTGGATATTTGACACCTCTATTGTTGAATAACCAACCTCCTATAAAGTGAGAGTTGTCAGATATTCGACAGAAATATTAAAATAGTAGTTGACGGATATCTAACCTCTTATACCATGAGAGTTGTCAAATATTTGATGAAAATATTAAAAGAGGAGTCGTTGAATATCCAACCTCATATATAGTGAGACTTGTCTGATATTCAATGGAAATATTAAAAGAAGAGTCGTTGGATATCTGACCAGACTAAGTCAGATATTCAAAGAGTTCATTTTACTTTCATATATTCGCCAAAGTGCAACCGACGTTTAAAAAAGAATATGCTTATCGGATGGTCGACAGCATGATGTCGAAAATTGAACATCTATGTCATCGAATTTTGGGTTCAAAAATGCTAGTGAGTGGGTGAGCTTGCATTGTTGGGTGATCCTCAGTTCTTGTCCATCCTTCATCCAACCAATATTATAAGGTTGGGGATGTGGAGTGGTGACAAGACCTAGTTTCTTCACAAGATATTCATAAACAAAGTTCTTCTGGATACCATTATCCATAATTAATTGCAATGGATTGGATTGAACCCATATATGTGTATGGAACATGCGCTCTCATTCTTCCTCGTCGACGATAGTAGAGCCTATCTGAGTGGTCAATGTCAATTTCAAAAGGTTTGATGCTTCTAGGTTAGAGTATACCAGGGTTTTGTAAGACAAGTGGGAGATAGAAAAATTTTCCAAAACTATCTTACGAGCCTTGCATTCAAATGTATGATGCCATGGTGAATTTTGGTAATCACACCATTTCCTGACAGGGGGTTTTTTACTGCATTCCCTCTGGTCTTTCTGAGAGTGATTTTTTCCATGGAATTTATTTGGTGGGGTCAGCTGAGAAGGGTGTCTCAGCTTCTCAAACTCGGCTGGTGACTTTTTATCGGATGTTCGCCCTGTCTGCTTAGTCATGAAGTGTGTTTTTCCTTTCTGTTTGGGTTCAAGCTTAATGGCATAGTCAAATGCATCAGCAAGCATATTGACAGTCAGAAACCCCATCTATTTCTAAATGTATGGGGATAATTCATTGATGTACTTCAAAACAAGCAATTTCTCTTCTTCTTGAACACTGAGTGTAGACATTAGTCGATAAACTCATCGGTGTAACTCTACACGGGTTGGTCTTTCCATTTCTTTAGTTACTTCCAATTCATATATTGTTTCTCAATGCAATTGGGTAGGTAGAACTCCTTCTGGAAGTACTCGACAAATTTCTCCCATGTATCTATGGGGTCTTTGTCTTTCTTCATCTTTGTCAATAGGTTCTCCCACCAGCAATGCACAGTGGTCGACATATTTAAGAATGAAATGGTGATATTTCAACTTCTGAGAGTCAGTTCATAGAGTAATAGGATTCCAGTTGTTGTACCCAATTATCTACTAGTTTTTCATCAATATTTCCTTCTAGATTTGGTATGTCCAAGTTAATTTTCACTTTGAATGGACTTATTTTTTCGAAGTTAGATCTTGTCGAGAATCCTCCTGATGTTGAGGCTGAATCACATGAGATTCTCATTGAACTGGGTGAACATTTTGGTTCGATGTCAATCCAGTGCTTGCTCTATGAGTTTCTTTTTCTCATTAGTTACATGTCTATTGTATGTTTCTTCAGCCATCTTCGACCTAGTGGTGAGAGTAGATAGATACTCTGAAGTCGAATGTGGTGTCTGCTTGGATTATTGAGTTGTGAGCATGTTTGAATAGGAATAAGTTAGGTAACCTTAATAGAAGTGTCTACACATTACTTAAGCACTAACAAGGTCTAATACCAATGATATGGGTCTTCCTAGGTGCACAACGGGGAAAACAGTTTGACTATATGAATCACGCATTGTTATGACGGAAGCATAATAATAATAGGCAAAGAAGGAAATACACTACACACAGAAAATACATACACACATAGACAATATGCAAGAATTCAAACCAATCTCTGTTACTTCATTACTATTCTATTACTTTTGTTATATTACAATAATGTACATGCTTAAATAGAGTGTTGGGAATTCTTGGGTTGTCTTCCTGTTACGTTCAAATACAAGAGAAGTTGGAACGGTTTCAGAATTTCAACCGTGATAGATGAATGGAAGACATAGAGAAAATCTGTCCTAGTCATGTCGAGGTGTTGAATCTGTCGAAGTTGATATGGAACCTGTCGAGGTGTGGAACTTTTCAAAGTCGATTTTGAACCTATTGAGGTTGTTTCAAGCTACGGAACTTGTCGAAGTCGAAGTTGAACCTATCGAAATCGACAAACAATGCCAACTATTGGATGGATCATTTTTACTATTGGGAATACATAGCATGTTGAGGATTGATGTCTAGTTGTTCCAAAATGGAATGGGGGTGATGGAAAATGAATTCCCATGAGGAAATTGACTTCTACATCAAGAAAACTAATCCCATACTCATCCATACGAATTTATGAGTTTGTCCATTCTCCATTAATTGAGTCATGAGATGATTTGCAGATACCTTCTTACAACATAATTAAATATCAGCAAGGAAAGTCAAGATGGGCTCTCAAGATGACAATTGGAAACAATGGATTCAATCCCACAACACCTCACCTCTCCCTAGACATGGATACATACAGCCCCCTCATCTTAGTTGCTACCATAGATATCTCTTAACATTTTATTTGCATTATAAATGTTTACATGCTTTTACAATTTCCAGGGCTTACTAGCACATGGATCACAAAATATAAAATACGTGCCTATTAAAAGCTAAGCATTCACTACCAGGGCCTTGGCCTTGAGCTCCACGCTAGGAATCATACACCAGACAATATATTTACAATATTTATATATCAATCCAATACACTCGAAGGGACAAAATGGGGGTATTACAAGATTGTTAAGATGGGTTCCAATTCCCATTATATCATCTTGATCTTATTAGTCTAGTTTTCACTCTTTAGCTATGAATAGAGTAGTTAGATATTTTATGCAGTTTAACATTACTTATAAATAAAAGTTTGGATCTAATTTGATATAATAATTTGTGACAAGGATCATGGGGACTCACTTAGGTAGGATACACTCAAAGTGAGGACAATATGAACCCCATATTTTAGTTATTCCAATTTTCTTTCATTTGTATCTTGTTTAATTGGGCCTATATTTAGTTATTTCAGTTTGCTTTTATTTTACTTAGTTCAATTACTTATATATTTTATTTAGTTTAGGTTGCTCACATTCTTGTTATCATAGTTTGTGTGTCATTTTTTTTAATGGGTGTGGCAGTGATTTATCCATCCAATTTCAACTAGTGAATGCATAGGCAAAAACCAAATTTGTTCGTTTTCTTATTTTCTCATTTTCTTGGAGAAATGATATGAAACATATAATTCTATTATTTTACTTCTGAATGTTTAGAATATATGTAATTAATCATTTTATCATTGCATCCTACATTAAATTGTTTAGGAATTTTTAAACACGTATTCCTCATGGAATCAAGTCTAGGTGGTTTGCATACATAGTGCATGACAACTTCAAAGTGTGCATGCCCCTTGGTTGATAATTAAAATGAGTTATGGAGTTTAACACCTTATTATTGTGATTTTGTAGCCCAGCAAGATACATTAGACATGTTTCAAAGATAAATTTGTTTCAACCCAAGATGCATAGAACTAGGGTAATAGGAGCTATAGAGAGGACAAGAAGAGGACTCCATAGTTCCACTAGGAAAAAAAATGGCAGAGCAAAAAATGGAGAAGGTAGCCTTCACTCAAAAGAGGGAGGGGTGGACATGAACTCCCAATAGCCAAAATGTAGCAAACAAATGGATTAGTGCTAACACACATAGCATTAGGACACAAATAGAATACCACTTAAATGCATAAACACTACTAAAGGGGAAATATGGGATAATGGAGTTAGCACTTGAATTTAAGGAAAAATTAAGAAACCCTAGGGTAAGACAAAATATGATAGAAATAAGGGGGTAAGCCACTAGATTAATTAGGACTTTAATATATTTTTAATGGTAACATAGGGTTTAAAGTGATTAGGGCCCTAATCGAATTGGATTTTAGATTAGGTGTTATCAACAAAATTAACAAAGGAATGCAGCCCAATTAACTAGGGTTAATTAATAGATAATTATTTTAGTGACCTAGAAACCTTAATGTTGAAAAAGAAATGGGTGATTTGGTTTTTATAGATGATGAATCTCCCTACACACACATGTGCGCACGCGCACATACGCACACATGTACGCACAACCGCACGCGCACGCGCGCGCGCACACACACACACACACACCTATATACCTACATGTATATATATACATACATTTAAATATACATATGCATACATCCATACCTCTATGTGTGTGTACATACATACATATATGTATGTGTATACATATATATGCAACATAACCAATAAAAACTAGGATATATCATTGTAAATATATATCAATGAAGTATGTAGAATATATAGTGTTGGTTCCCTCAAAGGGGATGATAGCTCCCTTTATATAGTTATGATGGAGCTACCCTTTCCCTAGTTGTGATGGAACCTCCCTTGAGGTTGTAGGGATGAAATTTCAAACGTATGAGTAGAGTTATGCCAATGAAGATTCCTTAGGATGAGTTAATCAAACTTGCAATATTGGATCCAAGTTGGAAAAAGGAGTCCCTATAGAGGTGTTGGAGTTTATAGGTGCAAGAAACCCTAGGTGTTTGAGGAAGGATATCAACAATTAACCCAAGTCTGTACTTGAAAATTTGGATTTTTCCAAAGATTAAATATTTAACCATGGATGTTCAAAGAGACTTACAAATAGGAATACAAGGGTATATATAAACAATAAGTTACCTCAAGGTGTAATATAACACTATATTAGTTGTTATGGTACTTGAGTTGTATAAAATCATCATACCGCACCTTTGGGTTGCATATTGTTACGAAGAAGATTTCCTATGGATTGGGGTGGAACACAACAGACTATATGACACCAAGAATAAACCCATTTCTATATGCAATAGAGATAAAAAGAACTAACACTAGGATATAGAAGGCGTACCTTATTCTAGAAGGTTTTAGTTGACCCTCGTTGAGCTTTTCAACCACGCTTGTACCTACATTCCATCCTCAACAACAACTAAAATGACAAGAATGATATATTTTTAAGTGTTAGGCCTACTATAGCATATATAAAACCAATATGTATAAAAAAAAGTAACTACATCATCCATGAATAAAGATCATACATAGTTACACATGTACAATGGATGAGAAATGGATATTTATATTGATTATAAACAAAGATACGAGTGACAACCTCTGTCGGCACCTCGTCGAAATGGAGAAACTGGATCCTCCACCACTTCAATCCTCCATCTCAATTTCAATATCACAATGCAATGGAAAGCTTGGAATGAGCATCAATGGGTTATCACAAGGACAAAGGGATGCATACTCAAGCATGTATGAATGAGGCACAAATGAACTATAGTTTCCTTGCTCTCTTTAATTCTCCTTCTCTAATGAATCCAAGTGGCCCAATATATATCCCTTCAATAGGAAGTGAAGGGTCGATTCAGAGCGTCTCCAGGAATATGGAAGGCCAAAGATCAAGTTATTCATGATTCAATGAGGAAAAATCCAAAATATTTTTTTTGGGGCACATTTCCTAATGTACGCGAGTCATAGTGGGACAAGCTGCATGTACACGTAAGATGTAAGCTTGTGACCCACATATACAAATTAATAGGGATTTTTAAGGTGTTTCTTGGAACATCAAATTTTCTTTTGAGCAAAGGGGGTCCAAAGAGTCTGCATAGGGACAAGAAAGGCCATAAAAGCATGATCTACCAAGTGTGATAAAATCATATATAACATATTCCCCCTAATGTGTGAGGTCATAGGGTTATAATGATGGCTTAAATACATTATATCAATCCCACAAGTGGAGTAATGAAGACCCAGTTGGAAAAACCAGCCACTCATCAGTATAATACAATAATAAGTCTCAACATGTGACAACAAATATGAAGTATAGCAGTATCAGATACAACATAGTACAATGGCCATGAATAAGCATGATAAATATATGAGTCATGTGGTCATCACCATGTACAATATATAGTGAAATAGGGTCTTCATACTAAATGAAGACATATGATAATATATTGGAGTCTGGTCATGAGAGATAACATATCATGGATACTGGAACGATCAAAGAAGTAGCATATATGAAATGCCACCAAGCTCTGAGGTCTTCTACACAAACTTCTACCAGTACATGTATGATCATGTGAATAAAGGTGTCTAGTTCAAACATGATGGACCATCATCTAATTACCAATCATTGATGTATACCGTTAACAGACACAAGATATCCCACCAATAATGATGTTGGAATTATGATAGGTATTGTGATCATATGTAAATAGATCAGATTGTGATGTGGTTGCAGTCATTGATGGCAACACATAAGTTCCAAGCATATGATCCAACAACAAGGAGGACAGATAAGCAGAGATCGAAATATAATCAGGCTCTCCGCTCATGTATGCAAGCTTGGATGAATACCTTTAATATCAAAAATCAAGAAGCTTAGACATGATTTTCATTCAATTCATTCAACAAATATTGGATGATCCAGAGAGTACATTCAATTCATTCGACAGAGATGGGAGGAACCAAATTAAAGGAGGAAAGATGGTTTGATGGTGGGTAAGGATTCACAAAGTGAACTTGTACAGGAGATAAGCGATCCACAAAAGAAAAGTGAAAATCCGCAATGTTAAGGTGAGATCCACATTTGATCGAAGATCGAAGTTCAGGAAGGAGCCCGCAAGAAATTGATGGCTATCAGAATTTGTGAAAATATATTTGCAGAAGCCCATTTCAAGAAAAGCTAAAGGCACATCCGCAATCTGCAATCTGCAACCCGACTGCGGAAGGAAAATTGTGGAAGCCCAATTTTTGGAAAAGTGGGAAGGTGGATCTGTAGTCTGCAATCTGATTGTGGAAAGGACCATTGTGATCGCATGATTGAAGAAGTTAGTTTTGGGGGGGAATTGGAATTGCATACCTGCAACCTGCAACCCGCAATCCGCAATTGCGGAAAGGATCTTGTGGAAAGGTTTTTTCAACAACTAAGTTGTGGAAACTCAATTGCAGAAAGACTAAGGTTGTGGAAGCAAGCTTGCAGAAACCTGTATTGTGGAAAGATAGCCTATGAGACCGAAGTTGCAGAAACTCAATTGCAAAAAATTAATTGTGGAATTTGAAGGACCCTCAGAATACAAAGGAAATTTGGTTCAAGCAGTTATGAATTCAAGAACCTGGTGGTAGATGGTTAAATAAGTTTAGAATGCTTATCGATTGGGTTCCTTTCCTACCATGAGTCATTGAACCGTTTTTTGATCAATTATGAAACTGAAAGTTAGGCATACGAGCAGCAACAGGAAATAAAGATTAGAAAGCATAAAATAGGGAGAAGATAAATGTGTTATGAGCGCTGAAATGGGGAGAATACATAGAACATACACAGTGAAGGGAGCCAATTTTGAATGAGCAGAAGCATAAGGAGATCATAGAATGTACTAGAGTTGGTAAGCATAGTTATATCTGGTTTTCAGCATATTATACTAGATAAAGTTTAAATCTATGGAATAAGGGTAGTAGGGTGGTGCTAATATGCTAGGGAAGAATGGTAGTATTATGTGTGCAATTTGGAGCTTGTACAAGCCTAGTGGATGCTAGAAAACCAGGAGAGTTGGTGCTTGTAAAACAGAGGTTGTAGTCTCACTTGACTTGTTGCTCAAAGAAAGTTAATTTATAATAAAATAATTTTCTCTTAATGAGTTTCCTCATGAATATCTTTCTTTGTCCCCATCATGTGTGTGATTGATAAAAATTACTTATGTTTTATATTTGTTGCATTATCATGGTTGTAAATTTGTGAACAGTAATAAATTTTTAAAAGGTCAAAAATTGTTTAAGATTAGGAATAACTGATTTAACCCCCCCCCTTCTCAGTTATTCAAATAATCTCAACAATTGGTATCAGGGTGGGTTCCTTTTATTTAAAGGTAGATTTGTAAGCTTAAACATGACAAGTCATGAAGGGACTTCAACCAATAAGGTTCCTTTATTTGATGGAACAAATTTTTCCTTCTTGAAGGTTAGAATGAGAACATATCTAATGTCCTTAGGTGCTAGTATTTGGGATTTAGTAGACACTGGCTATGTAAAGCCAATTTTTCTAGCCTCCAAAGATGATAAGTTGGAATTTAGTTTCAATGCAAAGGAAATGGATGCTCTCATGAGTGGTCTTGCAGAAGCTAATTTTGTTAAGGTGATGCAGGCTTGAATCTACAAAAGAGATGTGGGACAAAATTATAAGAAGTTGTGAAAGAAATGAGAAAGTAAAAGATGCCAAATTGCAGACATATAGGCTGAAATTTAAACAAATAAATATGAATGAGGATGAGCCTATTAGTAAATATTTGAACGATTAGAAGAGACCGTGAATGCTATGAAAGGTCTTGGTGAAAAGATTGAGGAAGCACCCTTAGTTCAAAAAAATTTGATATCTTTTCCTGGTAGATTTAATCCCAAAGTTTCTGCAATAGAAGAATTAAATGATCTTAAAAATATTCCTATTGACCAACTCCTAGGAACTTTGACTTATTATGAAATGAGGATTAGTAAAGATAAATCTAGCACTAGAGAAGCATCCTTTAAAGAAGATAAGAACATTGATTTTGAAATGGATGTAATTGAAGCAAAATTTGTAAGAAGGTTGAAGAAAGGATCAACTAAATTTAAAAGCAAGATGCCCTTTAAATGTTTAAAGTGTGGTAATATAGGCCATTTTGCATATAGATTTCCACATAAGCAAAAGGGTCATACTTCTGATGATGAAGAGAACTACACATTCAAGAAATACAATAAATAGATAAATATAAAAAGAAAATCTGGTGTGCAAATGATGTTGATTCCTTAGAAGAGATAGACAGTGATTCATCTTATGAAGATAAAGTGTATAATTGTATGCTTGTGGCCATCAAAGATTTTGAAAATAAATATACAGGAAGTGACCTAAATGATGAAGAAGTTATGGTTGATATGGAGGGTGAACTAATCAGTGCTTTGGAAGATATTGATAGAATCGGACTAAAGAAGAGGAAACAAAAACAATTGTTGATGCAGTATGAAAAGAATGGTAAAAAACCAAGTGAATATATTGCTCTGTTAAAATTAGAATTAGGAGAGGCAAAGAAAATAGAAGATATTCTAAAACAACAATTAACAGAGGAGAAAATGAGATGTGAAGCATTGGAAGAAAAAGTAGTGACAGCTAGAAAATAATTGGAGAAATTTCAAGCTTTGTATCACCAAAATCTGTCAAGTATTAAATCTTCAAAAAAACTGACCACATTCTGAGTAATCAAATATCTCCATTGTTAAAAATAGGTCTTGGCTATGAAGAAGGTTCGAGTAGAAATCACTTAGAAAGCAAGAAATCGGATAAGTTGACTAAATTCAAAGCAGCAAATGGTCAGAATATGAACATACCTTGCAAACAAAAGAGGATGAAAATGAAACAAGCATCAGAATTGGGAACTCCGATTAGAAAGATCAATCAGGATTCGATCAAGAACATAGCCAACAAAAGATGAGGTAACCAATTCCAAGAAGACAACCAATATTGAGGTGCCAATGTTTTTTCCATGGCTATTGTTGTTATTGTTCTAATTGTGTCCATAAAGTTTCAAATTGTGCATTTAAATTTAGAAGTATGAAACTAAGGATGCCAAATAACGATGAACTAGTGCAACATAGAACAAGGCATTCACTGAGTAACCAAAAACTTCATACAACACAGTTTACAAATGAAATAACTCACAATAGACATACCAACCCTTTTGATCTCTTGTACAATGATCCAGAATGTTATATTTGTCATAATTATGGACACAAAGCCTTAGAATGTCACCTAAGGAATTATAGACCAAATTCAAGAATGAATTACTCAACTGAAAATGTTAAAGTTTGGAAGAAGAAAGAAAGTAACAAGTGTGGATTAGTACATTTTGCTCAAAAGCAAAAGGACCCCTGATATATTGATAGTGGATGCTCCAAACACATGACTTTTAAAAGTAAGTTTCTATCTCTAAGTGAAAGTAAATCAGGAAACGTGAATTTTGGAAATGATGCTCCAAAGAAAAAAAAGGGAAAAGGAATTGTAGGTTTGAGTAATGGAAAAGGGAAAGCTCAAGATGTGTTGTTTGTAGATGATCTGAAACACAATCTCCTTAGTGTCAGCTAGGTCTATGATAGAGGGTATGAATTTTTTTTCATTTCTAGAGATTGTAAAATAAAATATGTACCCTCAGGACAATTTTTTGCAGAAGGCATAAGAACCCAAACAATCCCTATGTTTTGAAAGAAGAAAAAGAAGAATGTCATTTAAGAAAGTATGAGGAAAGTTGGCTATGGAATAGGAGAATCGGACACCTAAACGTTGATCACATAATCAATCTTAGAAACAATGAAGCATTAAAAGATCTTCCAAAAATATTAAATCCATATGATTTTGTATGCAAATATTGCCAAATGGGAAAGCTAACTCACAAGCCATTTAAATCTAATAATTTCACATCAACAGACAAGCCTCTACAGTTAGTGCATATGGATTTGTGTGGACCGTCAAGGAGGGAAGGAACGGGAAGAGAAATATATTTTATGTGGTCATTGATGATTACTCTAGACTCACAAGGGTTGCCTTTCGGAAGAAAATATATGAAGCATTTGAAAATTTCAAAGTATTTAAGGCTCTGACTGAGAATCAGAAAGGTAAAAGAATGAAGGAAATAAGGTTGGATAGAGGAGGATAATTTAGTTCAGAAGACTTCAAAGAGTTTTGTAATAAGCATGGAATAAAAAGAGAGTATACTACCCTAGGGACTCCATAGCAGAATGGAGTAGTTGAGAGACATAACAGATCAATTCAGCAGATGGCGATATCAAAGATGAATGAAAAAAATATTGCTCAGACATATTGGGTAGAGTTAATTCACACAGTTTTCCATATTCTTAACAAAGCTGATCTAAGTCCAAACAACGATAAGACTCCTTATGAATTGTGATTTGGAATACCTTCTTCTATTAAACATTTTAAAGTCTTTGGAAGTAAATGCTATATTAAAAATAATGATGAACATCTTGGAAAATATGATGACAAGGTCAATGAAGATATTTTCCTAGGATATGCCACAAACAGTAAAGGATACATATGCTATAATAAAAGGTTGCATAAATTGGTTGACTGTATTGACATTAAAATAGTTGAAGTAATTTCTATGAATGATAGTCAGATAAGCTGTATTGAATCAAATACAAAGGATACAGTTGAAATTGAGGAAGAATGGGTCCAAGAATCAGAAAAGGAAGATTCAGAATCAAATGATGAAATTACAAACATTCAGGCAAAGTAAAAAAAACAAACAAAATCAAAAGAAACTTCCAGAATTGATAAAAATAATCATCCTGAAAATCAGATAATTGCTTACAAGGATAAAGGAGTTCAGACAAGAAGGAAATTGATTAAAGCTTCAAAAAAATCTTAGGTCGCTTTTCTATCTATGATTGAACCTAAGAATTTTGAAGAATCCAGTGAGGATGAATACTGGATTAGAGCCATGAATGAAGAACTTGATAAAATTGAGAAGAATAATACTTGGGAATTTGTTCCTAGACCTGCAGATAGGAATGTAATAGGCTCCAAATGGGTGCTTAAAAATAAGATGAATGAACAAGGACAAATTGTGAGGAATAAATCCCAATTGGTATGTACGGGGTATGCACAAGTTGAGGGATGGGATTTGATGAAACCTTTGCACTAGTGGAAATATTGGAAGCCATCAGAATGTTTCTTTCCTATGCCAGTCATAAGAACTTCAAAGTGTGTCAGATGGATGCTAAGTCAACAGTTCTCAATGGAGATCTAGAAGAAGAAGTATGCCTAGAGCAACCTGAAGGATTCCAACTGACAGATAATCTTGACTTTGTATAAAAATTGAAGAAGGAACTATATGTATTGAAACAAGCACCAAGAGTCTGGTATTATAGACTGGATAAGTATATACAGGACAAAGGATTCAAGAAAGGTACTTTTGACAGTAATTTTTACATCAAATCTGAAGGTGATGACTTATTAGTTGTTTTGGTTTATGTGGATGACATTATTTTTTGATGTAATAATTATTCTTTTGTTTAGTGGTTTGCTAATGCCATGCAATCTGAGTTCGAGATGTCAATGATAGAATAATTGTCATTCTTCCTTTGTCTCCACATTATTCATAGTTGTGAAGGATTATTTCTCTCCAAAGAGAAGTATTTGAAGAAGATGTTGAAGAGATTTCAGATGGAAGATTATTCATTTGTTAGTACGCCTATGGTTGTTGGTTTTAAGCTTAGAAAGGATGATTCCTCACCTGATTTTGATCATAGAACAAATCGATCAATGATAGGTATTCTTTTGTACATCATATCATCTCGTCCTGATATAATGAAAGTTGTTTGAATGGTAGGTAGATTTCAGTCTACTCTTAAGAAAATTCATTTGGTGGTTGTTAAGAAGATATTCAAATATTTGAAGGGAACAATGACTTATGGTATCTGGTATCCTAGAAATTAGAATCTTTAGTTAACCTCATATACAGATTCTAACTGAGCAAATTGTTTGGATGAAAGAAAGAGCACAAGTGGAGGTGCAATCTTCTTGGGTGATTCTTTAGTTGCATGGCTGAGTAAGAACCAAGGCTCTATATCTTCATCTACTATAGAAGGTGAATACATTGATGCTGCCAACTGTTGTACACAAGTACTCTAGATGATCCAGACACTGGCGGATTTGGAGTTAAAATATGTTGATCCCATTCCTCTCCATTGCAATAATACTAGTGCCATTAGTGTTTCCAAGAATCCAATCCTTCATTCCAAGACTAAGCACATACCAATTAAGTATCACTTATTAAGGGAGTAGGTCACAAACAGAGTGGTTCAATTGAATTTCATTCCTTCTACAGAATAGATTGTTGATATCTTTACTAAACCTTTACCAAAGACACGGTCTGAGTACCTACGCCGAAATATGGGTATCATATATTATTCCAAATAACTTTTTCACTTTGATAAGGAGAGTTGTTTTATAGAATCTTATTTGAAATTGATGTCAAAGTGCGAGAAGTTTTTGTTACTACAGATGATAAGTAATCATTTATTACAACTACAGCATGCATCCAATATTTGAAGGTTTCCATCAATGCCAAAGGGGGAGATTGCTGGAATTATGATAGGTATTGTGATCATATGGAAACAGATTAGATTGATGTGGTTGTCATTAATTGAAACACATAAGTTCCAAGCATATGATCTAACAGCAAGGAGGACAGATAAGCAGAGATCGGAATGTAATCAGGCTCTCCGCTCATGTATGCAATCTTGAATGAATAGCTTCAATATCAAAAATCAAGAAGTTGAGACATGGCGTCCATTAAATTCATTCGACAGAGATTGCACGATCCAGAGAGAACATTCAATTCATTCAAAAAATATTGGACAAACCAAATTAAAGGAGGAAAGATGGATCAACGGTGGGAAAGGATTCATGAAGTGAACCTGTACAGGAGATAAGTGATCCGCAAAAGAAAAATGAAGATCCAAAATGTTAAGGTGACATCTGCATTTGATCACAAATCGAAGGTTAGGAAGGAGCCCACAAGAAATCAACGGCTATCAGAAGTTGCGAAAATAGATTTACGGAAGGAAATTGAGGAATCCCATTTTGGGAAAAGTTGAAGGCACATCCGCAATCTGCAATCCGCAACCCGGCTATGAAAAGAGACTTGCGGAAGGAAAATTGCAGAAGCCAAATTTTGGGAAAAGTGGGAAGGTGAATCCACAATCCACAATCCAATTACGGAAAGGACCATTGCGTCTGCATGATTACGAAAGTCATTTTTTGGGAAAATTGGGAATTTCATACCTGAAACCTGCAATCCACAATTGCAAAAAGGAGCTTGTAGAAAGTTGTATTGTAAAAAGGATATTGCGGAAAGGATCTTGTGGAAAGGTTGTTGCAGAAACTAAGTTGTGAAAACTCAATTACGAAAATATTGAGTTGCAAAAAGACTAAGTTTGAGGAAGCATGTATAAAGGAAATTAGATTTGAGCAGTTATGAATTCAAGAACCTGGTGGCAGATGGTTAAAGAAGTTTAGAATGCTTATAGATTGGGTTCCCTTCCTACCATGATTCATTGAACGGATTTTTGATCAATTATGAAACTAAAATTTAGGCATACGAACAAGCGCAGGGAATAAAGATTAGCAATCATAAAATAGGTATCAAAGAAATGTGTGACGAGCACTGAAATAGGGAGAATACATAGAACATAGACAGTGAAGGGAGCCAAGTTTGAATGAACAGAAGAAGAGGGATATTAAAGAATGTATTAGAGTTGGTAAGCATAGCTATATCTGGTTTTCAGCATATGCCACTGAACAAAGTTTAAATCTATGGAATAAGGGTGGTAGGGTGGTTCTAGGGAAGACTTGTAGTCTTCTATGTGCAAGTTGAAGCTTATACAAGTCTAGTGGGTGATAGAAACCTAGGACAGTTGGTGCTCTCCACAAGTTGATGCTTGTAAAATAGAGGTTGTAGCCTCACTTGAGTCGGCTCTCAAAGAAAGTTAATTTATAATAAAATAATTTTCTCTTAATGAGTTTCCTCATGAATATTTGTCTGTGTACCCATCATATGTGTGATTGATAACAATTACTTCTTTTTATATTCGCTACATTATCATGGTTGTAAATCTATGAAAAGTAATAAAGTTTTGAAAGTTTGAAAATTGTTTAATCTTAGGAACAACTGATTCAGCGCCCCCACCCCCCCCCTTCTCAATTATTCCAATAATCTCAATAATGATAATGGGAATCAAGGTACAGAGTGCAATCAAACAAGTGTGAATAGATGTGTTGAGGTCGAACACTTGAGAGAGTCCATCAATCAGGGGACATTGCTGTATTCCCAAAATTGTCAATGGTGAGTGAACCTACCACTAATGACTACAAGCTGCAAGGCACTCAATGGAATCTAGACTCATATTCTAGAATAGATGATCTGAAGTCGATGGAATGGAATCCGCTAGAAGGAGAGAATTAAGGAATCCCCAATCAACGAACTGAGGTATTCAACAACGCTGGATAATTTGGAATAGCGCAAATGAACAAGATGTGCACAAAAAAATAACTGTATTGGGAATGGTCGACATCCAAAGACAAGATAACTAAGGAGTGGTCGACTCAGGCTAAAACTTCCTTCGAACAATAGCATAAGGAAGATGGTGACTCACAGGAAGCATAGACTCTATATGCAAACTGGGACAACTCTGCAATGTAGGAGGCATCAGCAGAGGCTCCAAATGGACTAGAAGCATAACATATCAGTGGAGAAAACTCATAATAACATGTACATATCCTAAATTCATACTAATAACCCAACTAATAAATGAAATGTGCAGTGCTCTGTTCGAAGGAGACACGACTCGACAGCTTCCAAAGGTAACATCATTTCCCGTCCAGATTTTTATGTTTTTTTAATTTTTGGGGGGTATTTTTCATATTAATAAGTATGGAAATTAAACCCAAGATATAGAACAATTACACTCACTAAATTGATAATCAAACATGCAAAATTTACACCAAAGGAGACTGAAATTGGAGCATAACACTAATCTGTATTGAGTAAGTGTACAATAGCCAACCTTATGAAGTAATAGGATGCTGCAATATATAATTACATGATATATTTGAATGCATAGGGATGCCATTCGAAAAGTTCAAAAAGCAGGCTTACTAAATCTAGTCAATTCCCCCATAGGTGCATAAAGCAGTTTCCAAATCCACCAAGATGCTCACGAATTGTCTAATTCAAGTAGGTAAGATAAATAGGGATGGAAATAAAAATCATACATGCTTTTATTAGGAGAAAAGGAAGGAGTATGATGTGGGTAGAAAACAAGTCAACTACACCTAGTCTAGCTTTTCCTTTTGCCTTAAATCTCAATAAAACAGGCAGCTTTTCAGAAAAAGTAGATATGTGCTTTGGAGGATCTGGAATAGAGAATACATGATAAAATGGGTTTATAGGATGTTTCCCAAGTGCTGCATGACTCATTTTTAGCATGTGTTGACTTCTAGGACATGTAGAAGGAAACTAGCATAGAGTGGAATCTAGGAAACTAGGTAATAAGACAAAAAATGATTTAATTAATGTCTAAGGTAGTTAACTATGGGTTGATTATTTTAAAACCCCCCATTAAGCATGAATTTATGAGTAAATATCAGAAAAATATAGGGCCTAGAAACAAGGATTAGTCACACTTTACATACTACTTGTCCATACAACCAAGGAAAGAGGCAAAAACCCAATGGGAAAATCCTCCCTTAAACATGGACAAAAAAACAAAATTTGGAAATCTTGTCATCAATCATGCTTCATAGCATGATCAGAAATCCCCAGCAGTGATTTGATATTGCTGAATGTCTTCTCACAAAAAACTTTGGTGAAGATATCTGCTACTTGTTCTGAATATGCACAAAAGAGTAGATGAATGGTACCATCATGCACAAGCTATCTGATGTAGTGCATATGGATCTCAATGTGCTTGGTTCACTGTCTCTAAGCTGGATCATTGCATATTTGAATGGTTCTCTGATTATCATAGTAGATAATAGTTGAAAACTCTAATTTGAAGCCACATTCTCCAAGTGTTCCCTGCAACCACAAACATTGAGTTTTTACATGTACAACTCCTCTATACTCTGCTTCTATAGATGAGAGTGCTACGGAACTCTGCTTCTTGCTTGACCAGTTGTATGGTCCTTCTGCAAGAATGAACACATATCCTGATGTAGACTTTCAATCTATGTTGTCACCTGCCCAAACACTGTCAGTAAACCCAATCAAATCAAGATTATATTTTGCTTTGTAGAAGATCCCATGTGTTCTTGTTCCTTGAACAAAGTTTAGGATCCTTTTGGTTGCCCTCCAGTGGATGTCATCTGGCTGATCCATGTATCTCAAATCCACACTAACTACTTAAGATAAGTCATATTGAGTGTGTGTAAGATAAAGAAAACACCCAATCAACTGCCTATACAGTGTATTATTTACCAGAGGAGAAGAACCTGCTTCTTTGAGCTTAACTCCTGAAAGGAAGGGAGTCTTTCTTGGCTTGAAATATTTCATGTTGAACATGTTTAGAAAATATATGGCATACTTGGACTGATTCACTTTGATTCCATGTTGGGATTGAGCAATTTTGAGACCCAAGAATTGGCTCAACAATCCCAAATCTATCATAGAAAATGCATGGTTCATTGCATCCTTCAAGGAGGCAATATCTTTCTTTGAACTTTTTGTAATCAGAAGGTGATCCACATACAAGAAAATAATCATCAAATAAACATGAATCAGCTTCAAATATGCATTAGGATCATAATTGCATCAAACAAAACTCAATGACAGCAGAAAACCATCAATCTTGGCATACCAAGCCATGGGGGCTTGCTTGAGCCCATACAATAATTTGTTTAACATGCACACTAAAGATGGATTAGAAACAAACCCTTAAGGTTGCTGCATGTAAATATATTCATTGATATCTCCATTTAGGAAATCACACTTCACATCCATGTGATGTACCTCCCACCGCTTCGAAGCTGCAATGGCTAAAGCTAGCCTTATGGAGTCCATATTTTCCACTGGTGCAAAGGTTTCATTGTAGTCAATACAATGTATTTGTGAGTAGCCCTTGGATACCAATATTTCCTTATATTTCAAAGGTGAACCATTAGCAGCAAACTTGGTCTTAAAAACCCACTTACATTGAACTAGCTTCCTCCCATGGGGAAGATCAACCAGTTCCCAAGTGTTGTTCTTCTGGAGCAAGCTGAATTCTTCTTTCATGGCTGTTTTCCATATTGTATCATCTGCTGCATATTCATATGTCTATGGATCTTATTCAACCATCAGATATCACTTCTCAGCAAATAGAGGATCTTTCACACAAAGGGCACTCTCAAACTGAGATCTAGTCCTTGTAGTGTCACTAGGATTTCCAGCTAGTTCCCCAACTGCATGAATGGTCTTTGCTTCTCATTTTGATCTTGTAGGATAGTTAGGATCTGCAATCAAATCATCATTATCAGAAATATCAGAATCAGAAAACTCATTAGTATCTCCACTTACAATCAATGGATCTGGTCGTGAAGAAGACTCTCCAACTTCAACTGCTACTAAAGGCTCTTCTTGGAACTAAACACTTCTTTCAATGAAGGATTTGTTAGTGCTCAAGTTGATCAAATTGTACCCTTTTGAATCTTCAGAATACCCAACAAATAGGCACTCTTGGATTTGGGGTTGCAAATCCTTTCTCTTTTCAGTTGGAATTCTAGCCCAAGCCTTTGAGCCAAAAATCCTGAAATGGGTTAGAGTCTGGCTTGTATCCACTCCAAGATTCGAAAAGAGTCATACCATAAAGATGCTTATGAGGCCCCTATTATAGATGTAGGATGCACAGCTTATAGACTCAACCCAAAACTTTGGTGGCAAAGTCTTAGCCTCCATCATGCAGGTTGTCATCTCCTTCAGTGACCTATTCTTTCTCTAAGCAACACCATTTTGCTGTGGTGTGTAAGGGATCGAATGCTGCATCTGAATAACTACATATTTACAATAATAAATGAACTCAAACTTGACATACTCACCACCATTGTCAGATCTGAGGATCTTGAGTTTCCTCCCATACTGGTTTTCAACCAAGGCTTTAAAGACTTTGAAGAGGTCAAAAACTTCAAACTTATGCCTTAGGAAGTGAACCCAATAATACCCAGAAAAGTCATCTATGAAGGCCAATGCATATTTGGATTGAACCATGGACATATGAGGGAATGGACCAATAATGTCACTATGGATCAACTCAAGAGGTGCAGAGGTTCTCTCATGACTAGCTCTCTCATACTTGTGCTCTGGGTGTTTTCCTAGGATACAACCTTGACAGACTCCCTTAGAAAACTTGATCTTTGGTAACCCCATGACCATATCTTTTTCACTCAAATCAGAAATATACTTGTAGTTAAGATGGCCAAATATTTCATGCCAAATTTTTCTTTCCTCATCAGCATGAATCAGAAGAGCAGAGGGGTTTGAGTAGGGTAGAAAATAGGAAAACATGTGTACCTTTGAAGTGTGATCAACAACACCTTTTGATATGACTTTACCATTCGAAATCTTAGTGATTTCAACATCATCAGGGGAGAAGAAGACATTCTTTGGAAACCCAGTGTGAGTCATCTGATACACTGACAAGAGATTAGAGGTAAGACCTGGAACATACAACACATTATTGAACTTACCATGGTCAAGATCAATCCTTTCCTTCCCCAAACTATCAGTGAGAGAGTCATCTCCCAAAACTATTGGTGGACCATTCGACATGTCAAGAGAGAAGAATGCCTCTTTTGTCAAAACCATATGTCTAGAAGCTCCAGATTTTATGATGAAGCTAGGTGAGCTTGATGTGCCAGCAACCAAGGCATGTACTCTCTCTCTGTCCTCTGAATTTGATCCTCCTTCCCTCTTATTTGAGAAATCAGGAAGGGAGATGTTATTATTCTCTAGGATTTGGGTCAACATGTCAATTTGCTTCTTCATACAAGAGATCTCAGGATGATAGCCCTTACTGCAATATGCGCACTTGTTCATTTCTCCTTTGTTCTTCTTCTTTTGGGAGTTCTTCTTGGAACCTTGGGGATCCTCTTGAGACTTGTTCTTGTCTCTCTTTTTCTCAGGTGGCTTTTTAGCTTTTTTCTTGCTTTTTGAATCCACCCTTGAATCTCCAGCAACCAAATCTTGGTCTTTGGAAGGTTTGATGGTACCCATCATCACCAACTTATCTTGTTCCTATGTGAGGGATTCCATGAACTCCGAAAGCTTAGGCATCTTCCAGGATTGAGCTGTCAACTTGGTGGCATGGAAGGTCAAAAAAAACACTAAATAGTCAGGGCCAAGCTTAGAGAGTATGGCCAAAACTAGTTTCTCTTCCTTCTTTTCGATCCCACACTGTTTTAGCTACAAAACGAGGGATTTAAACTTGGAAAAATAGAGTTACAAGGATTCAAAGCTACTGGGACTCAAGGAGATCAGCTAATTCTCAATTTAATGTCCTCTCATCTCATCTGTCTTTTCAAAAATCTCTACAAGCTTGTCCCACACTTCATTAGGTGATGTCAATCCATCAAGATGGAAGAGGAGGTCTCTTGAAATGCTCAGACACAAAAGACCATAGGCCTCATCCCTCCTGTTGTGCCATTTTATTTTCTCTGCAGCTACATTGGGCTCTACCTTAGTTTCCATAGTCACCCTATAGAGACCTTTCTCTCTCAAAAATATCTCCATATCAGCTTTCCACTCAAAGAAATTGAATGGAGTCAAGATGATCTTCTGAGATTGGTCCATAGCTCAGAAATTGTGCCCTTCAGTTAACATAACATGCTCCCAGTCAAGATGTCAAACCTGCAATAGCAATATGGAAGGAGATAAATCAATCTACAAAGGATCTGATACCATGTGGAAATTGAACCCAATAGATAGAACAATTACGCTCACAAAATTGCTAATCAAACATGCAAAATTTACACCAAAGGAGACTAAAATTGGAGCATAACACTAATCTGTATTGAGTAAGTGTAAAATAGAAAACCTTATGAAGAAATAGGCTGCTCCAATATATAATTACATGAGATATTCGAATGCATAGGGATGTCATTTGAAAAGGTCAAAAAGCAGGCTTACTAAATCTAGTCAAATCCACCATAGGTGCATAAAGCAGTTTCCAAATCCACCAAGATGCTCACGAATTGGATAAGTCAAGTAGGAAAGATAAAGAGGGATGGAAAGACAACTCATACATGATTTTATTAGGAGAAAAGGAGGGAGAATGATGTGGGAAAACAACAAGTCAACTACACCTAGTCTAGCTTTTCCTTTTGACTTAAATCTCAATAAAACAGGCATATTTTCAGAAAAAGCAGATATGCGCTTTGGAGGATCTAGAATAATGAAGACATGCTAAAATGGGTTCCAGGATGTTTCCCAAGCACTCCATGACTCAGTTTTAGCATTTGTTGACTTCTAGGGCGTGTAGAAGGCAACTAGCATAGAGTGGAATCTAGGAAACTAGGTAATAGTGACAAAAACTGATTTAATTAATGTCTAAGGTAGGTAACTATGGGTTGATTATTATAACAAGAAGCTTGAAATTAATAAAATTGTGTATGATACATAACTATGAGGAGATGAATGTCATGGGAAAGAAAACTAGTTCCAAGTGCTGGAACATACCTATGTTCAATGCAAAGAAGCATGTGCAGGATAAGGACACTCGAGGGAATGTCTCCTCTGGGTAAGGGATGATCAAGCTGCAAAAGATATGTATGAGGCTATGCTTGGTTGGAATTGAGGAAAGCTTAGGATTTATGGATAATAAAATTGTAGTAGGGAGCTTGCATGTAGCTCAATATGGAAAGAAGACACATACAAATTCATTTACAACTTGATATAAACGGGTGTCCCTATGGGATATGGCCATCATAAAGTTCAAGAAAGAATATGTGGTTCTTGTTCAAAGACATGGCATGACTATAACGGACTCCTAGACCTAAGGGAAAAAACTACAACATGGGTACCAAATGAAAAAGTGGGATATAATTAGGGAACCCATGAAATAGGAAGGCTCTACAACTTACATAATGCCACTTCTAGTGGCAATGTGAGGTTCTGTAACATTACGAAGTGGGTTCATACCTATAGTTAAGGTGACATGCTCATAGAACAATGCATGGTGCATACGAAAAGTTATCCTATCCTATATTCTAGCTCAAAATTATACATGTGATAGGTAGAAAAGCATCAAGAAATTGGTGAAAATGCGTTCTAAACAAGTCCCTACATCATAAAATTAGGCCAAAATAGTTCAAAAGGGTTAATAAAGGTCCAAAACTATAGGCAAGTGGGTAATTTTTTCAAAATAAATTTTATAAATAGTAAAAAATTCCTTTTTCACGATACCATTTTTTTTTTACCAAATATAGTGCATTTGGAGCCATTTTAGACTATGAACTTCAATCGCCAATTCCGGGAGCTAGGAGCAACAGAATCGCGAACCGTCAGTGAGAGGTAAATCCTTATCACATTATCTATATTTTCCATGTATTTATTTCAATTTTTAATGCTGTAATTTTCTATTTGGAGCCCCATAAAGATGGATCTCCCATCCCACGCGATCCACATGCTATCAAGTCACGTATAGGTCCGGGTATACGCGGGCAAAGCAAATCCTGCCACGTATATGTATTATTGTCAACAGAAAAATTCACATATAGGTGTGCGCATACCCAAGAAAAAGCACAATCTCATCAAAAATGCATGTTTTTTTTTCAAGTTGGTGCTATAATGGAGTGAACGTGAACATGAGGATGTGGATAGGGAAGTCCAGCGTGATGCAAATTCCCAACAAGCTCTGAGGGCATGTGGTCTATACAAGTTTTGGCAACTTTGGAGCTTGAGAGCTCAGCCAAGGATTCTATAAATGCTTGTGGATTATTGGGATCCAGATATGGAGGATTTTGAGCTTGATGATATGCCTCTAAGAATTGAGGTAGAAGATATATATTTCATTACTCAAATATCCCACCGAGGCAAGGTAGTCAATCTGAGGGCTCATGTAGTGGGAGGTGGTATCACTATCAAGGAATATATAGTTGTGTACTATCTTCCCAATACTAAAAATATCGGAATCCAGGTTCCTATAAACTCCATCCATATCTATCCTTAGTCTCAATGTTATTGTACTAGTGCTAGCCAAGATAGCAAGGTTGGCATCGCTACATCGGGCCTACGAGCCTATCATGTTATATGTAGTAGAGTGTATGAGATCCACAATATATGACTGGAGCACAACATTGTTTAAAAACATGAAGCAACAGTTGACTAACTACAATATGGGAAGGACAAGGAACTTTGGCTTCACCACCATTCTTGGTACTTTCTTCTTTGAGCAGGTGCCGGTCCTTAGCCCAAGAGTGTAGGTTCATCCACATGGTCTACGAGATCCATCCCAAACTTGGTGGCTAGAGCTGATGCGGTGGTTAGGGGGAGGTAGGACACCCACTTCATTTCCCCTATACTTCTACCATTGGTGGCAGTGGCAGATCGTGGATGTGGATGAATATCCCTATGCAGGGATCGACTTTCATGGAGAACCGAGCATGTCGTTTCCACCGAGTGCTACATACGGTGATCTAGGTAACAATCTCAAATGTGTTTTTTAAACTATTTGATTTTTTTATTTTTTGATATAATGGAATCAAAAAACATGTTTTTGGTGGTATCATGTTCTAATATTGATCATGTGCATGCAAATGTGGGTCCTAGATGGCTAGATGGCTTCCCCCGACATCGTTAGAGGGGATGGGGAGACAATATAACAGGTACATATGTGGAGCGTATGCTCCAGAGCATACATACCAACTTCGTTCGGATGACGCACAGGGTGCCTATGGCGCAAGTTGAGGAATTGCCTGAGGTAATGCAGAAACATGTAGTGGGAGTTCCCCGTGCGTGGGTTAGACTCTTTTGACGATTTTCCAATTTTGTTTTGTTTTCATGACCATCACCCCATTCCTCCAGAATAGAGGCCTAAACATACATTTTTTACCGGTTGTATAGTGTTTTTTGGTGGCTTGAAGCCTCAATTTTGTACCATGAAATTTTGTGCTATGACACCATTTTGGACTATATTTTGAAAATGCAAATGCTTATAGTGATTGATTTATTATATTTACATGTGTTATTTGAATGTGAATGGAATGTGTGTGCTTCATGATTGATGTAACAAATGGCAATCTAATACATAAATTGCATAAGAATCGGCAACATGATTGTAGATCCTAGGAATATGAATGTATGTTATGTGTTCGAATTGTTGTTCTAACAATATTACCCGTAAGAATATCCATAATAAATTCATATATCTGATACGATACATGCCATTTAACTATGATACAACCAACTGCGAGTCAATACGTACCTCAAGGGATCGAATACCATGAGAGATGGCATTGCATAGTAGCTCAATCACGGCAATATATTCAGCAACGTTGTTGGATGAAGGCCGGAGACATACACTCCTTAAAGACACTACATGACACATAGACGTATAGATGACCCAAGTAGTCGAGGTTGAGTTCTAGTTATGGTGGTTAGCATCGTCAGTGTATCCTACATATATCGAAGACTCTGTCGACATCTACCACAACAAAGGGAAGTGTGTCAACAAACTGGATCTCTACAAGGGGACAAAAAGTAAAGTATACAATTGTACACTAATATACAAAGTATCAGCCTCAGCTAATAATTGGGCATGATATTTTTTAAGATAGAGCCAATTTCTAGGCTCCTCCAAGGTTTTCCCTTCATAATATTCCAACTCATATGCTCCCTTCTCTAAGACTCATTTAACCATGTAAGGCCCATGCCACAAGGGGTTGAACTTACCCTCCCTAACAGTTCACTATCTTGGTCATATAAAAGAACCAAGTCACCCTCACTAAATCTCCAGGGTCGGATAGACTTATCATACTAAGCCTTCACACGATGCTTATTAACTTTAAGAGCCACTAATCCATCTCAGCGCTTCTCATCAAGGTTTTATAAGTGGACCAAACATTCTTCTAAATCAGAAGTCTCTGGTAAGAGTTCTATGGCTAGTTTCAAAGAAGGTGTTAGCGCCTGATTTGTGATGAATAGAAAGAAAGGTTTCTAACCTGTAAGGGAGAGAGCAAAGCCTACAAAATTTTCACGGTGAGAAGCCTCAAGAGAGTCGTAATAGGCCCTGAAGGAAAAGGAAAATCTACGAAAGGGAAACTATAAGTTTTATGGTGGTAAATAGACTAGTACTGGTCATGATCTACCAAGTGGAAGGGATCCCAGGACTCAGAGGCATACACGAGCCCACTCATGACTAACCGTGCAGGATGAGGGGAAGAAGACCTATTAGATGGAGCGACGAGGATGGAAACATTTTCGTCAGTTGTCATGAGAGGCATATGCAGATCAACAGCACATTGTATTTCACAAATTCAAAATGGATATCAAAGAGCTCCTTTCCAAATCGGAAAAATGAGATAAACCACAGCTATTTGCAACGGATGAGATCGCAGAGATCTTAGATCGATGGTGGAGATGAATTCCTCTGATCTAACGTGCACTGCAGAGATAGCGACACTAAGTTCATGAAATGTGTTAAAGGGAAGATCTATCTGATGGAGGAGATCAACGTAGAGGCAGATCTATGGTGTAGGATCGTTCTGCCTACCGTAAGTGCTCGAAAGTAAATCTTAGCTGGAAAAGGAGAAATCCAATAAAACTCTCCATATCAAATGGCAATATGGTGGGAAGGTCTGCAATCAACGGTGTATTTTATATCCCACAGAGCAGAGGTGCATCAATACTGAAAAAGTAGAACATGATCGTACAAAAGGCTGACGGCAGGGATCACACAATTCTAGATTTTGGGTCCCAGATCTATGGCTAAGATTGCATCTGGTGGGAAATATGCAGGGTCAGATAAGAAAGTGAAGTAATATAAAATTTCGCACGTGGATCCAAATAGGTTATCATTCTGTGACATCGAGAAGCGAGGATTTCAGACTGTGCAAACCACGCCACCTTGGACAAGCCTCCAAAGCAAGTTGTCAACCACCCTGCTCCCGAAAATGGTTATGAAGAAGGACATGCACAGGGATTATTGCAAGTTCATGAATGCCCTCATGGATCCAGTATATGAGGTACTCTTCCAAGAGAAGTTTCCAAGAGTTTTACCATAGATGAAAATCATGCTGCAATCATCCCCTAAAAGAATATTCGGGGATTGGTTTCTCTCTGAAGATAATACAGTTATTAGGGTCTATGGGTTTACTCTTCAACCATATGTCCTCCTAGCATTTCTGACACTGAGAGTGTTTGCACTAGAATTAATCAAGCAAAGGTTGACTGTTGAAAATGAACATTTTATAAGCTTTAGGGAACATGAAGATATTAATTTCCCATGGGCAGTGGGCCCTTTTACTGTTAAAAACAAATTGGCCTTTCCAAAGGTGGAAATTTTTCTCAAAGAGAGAGGGTTCACAATGGAGAATGCGATCGACTATGACCCTCATCGAATCATCTCAAATAAAAGGCAGGAAAATAAGAGCAAACCATTTGAGCACGTTGAAATAGCAGGTTTGGCACAGAGACCCAACTGGATGAAGGACCCTGGAGAGATTGACTTCAATGAAGATATGCCGCAAGTTTCATCCCCCTCTACCCTGGTCGAGATTTCCCCTTAGCCAGACCTCTCCTGCATTATAGCCGTGGCCACATATATCACACCATTAGCCAGCTTGTTTGACAAGGAAAATAAAAGAGAATACCCGTTTTCCATGGATATAGAGGAAAAGGAGACAACCAAGATGCCCAAGAAGCAGAAAATTGAAGAATCAGATAAACTCACACAGAGTGCCTGGGCTAAGGGAAAGAATAAAATGGTGAAATTTAAAGGTCCATCCTTCGCAATTCAAGAATAAACTTTCAGTAGTGTTCCTAAATAACCAATAAGCAGATACAAGTCTAAAGTCGAGCTGCTAGAGAAATATAGAGAAGCTAGAAAAAGAACCTTTGAAGAAAGATCGAAGTTATGTGAGGAGGTAGACAAACTGCCAGGCTCGAAGACCTCCTTAGCTATGGTCAGAGACTCGACCAAGGGCATGTTGAATTTCGTCGTGATCATGGGAGACAAGGTAGTGGAGTTAGAGGTAAACCCGAAAAGAGTCCCTAAAACTGACATAATTAATTTTCATTAAGGGATAAGCGACTTCCACTATACTAATGTGCTCCAAGTTTATTTACAAATATCAAAATTTACGGTTGATAAGAACAGTGTTGAAGAGATGATCTGAAAGGAGAGGGTGGAAAATAAGGCTTACTATATCCAAATCAAGAAGCTCCAGATAGATCTATCTATAGCAGATAGCTAGGGAGATAAAGGTATCGCCACACAAAGGCTATTGAAGGACAAGGAAGGTGCGATCTAGTTGTTGAAGAAAAAGCTAGAAATCCCTTCTACTTGCCTTATACAGGCTGCTGAATTGACTGAGATTGAAAAGGAGAAGGAGACCCTGAACACCGAGTTGATCGATTGTAAGGCCAAACTACTCATGCAGGAAGGGAAGGACAGACAGTGGAAGAAAGATGCAGATCTCTGGGTCGAGGAAAAATGAGCCTTTGAATCAAGGAAAGATGAGTTGGAAAAGGATTTAAAATAACTGAAGGAAAAAACTCAGGAACAATCGGTGCCTGCAACCCAATTGTCCACAACTTCTGGTGCAAACTCACTCTCCCATGCCATGTCCCAGGTAAGTCTCAAAGCTATAGAGATCACTGGCCGAAGAAAGTAGAATTGGGACTTAATGGACATGGCTAACATAAAACAAGAGTTGAAGAAGAAGGTGGAGGAGCATTTCATAGAATTAGAAGTTAAGCAAAGTGAATTAGCAAAACAAGTTTCAAGCTAGGCAGCTCTTATAGGGGAAAAACACCTCATTTGGGACATGATAATAGTGGAGCCAAACAACGTATGAACATACTTGTATTTTATCTAAGATAAGGAAGACACCATACAGGCGATGTTAAGATATTTAGACACTTAGGAGTTAGTTAAGATCAACTTGTGTAATATATCTGTTAGGTAAAAGTGTGTTTCTTTAGTATGCATTAGTATGCATTTGTAAATATTCTAATCCAACGGTCACGATATCTTCTAGACATAGAGTGATCCGACGACTCAACTTCTCTTAGATCATACCTACCATTGATCTGTGGCTTAACACCTGATTGGTCTATGATATCTATTTAAAGAGCATAGAGGTTCCTTGGCTAGTTGATTGATTATGAGAAGCTCATGTAACTTTCTTTCTTTTTCATAATAAATTGCTCCAAGTAGCTATTTGGCTGGGGCCATAGACTGTTTCCCTCTCAAGGGTTTTAACCACGTGACAAACATCGATGTGTTGATCTATGATCTATTTGTGTGAAGCAGTTGCTCAAGGTGTTTGGTCTTTTGGGAGTACCCTGTGTACCCGAACATGGTATAAGAGCTTCTATGAAGAGTCGCTTTCGATTTTGATCAAGATATGGAACCAGTGTTGTCGAAAATTTGAAAGGGTTTCTGGTTCTATATTTTTAGTGCATTTTTGGCCTATGGGAGCTGTTCCATTGCGTCTATAGTGCCATTTTCATTAGGAAATATTTTTCATTTCATCGAAAACTGTTTCCGTTTGCTCCAGAAACACCCATTTTGGCAAATCTAAAGGTATAATGTTACAGTGACGGATTTGTTTTTTTAAATCTCTCATATTTTATCAGTTTATTGTTAGATATTTTATGTTTTAGTCTCGGACTGTTGTTTTCCCTGACTGCAAATGCTCTTTGTCATGCACCTTGCGCGATCACGGTGAATCAGAAACAATAAGGGAAAGTTTTTTTTCTTGTCTTCTCGGCTACGTATGCTCTTTGTCATGCACCTTGTGCAATCACGGTAAATCAGAAACAGCAAGAAAACTTGAAAACGTAGACTTTCCGGGTAAGCTAACCAAGATCTAACCCCATTGTGTGGAAAAAAGTTTTTTTTGTTTTTGTTTTTCGTTTTCTTTTGTGATTTGCAAGAAAAGAAAGCAAGCACGGAAAACAAGAGAGAAGAGTTAAAAAAAAAAAAAAAAAAACCCTTCCTCTTTCCATACTTTTACGTACCTTTTAAACTTAGCTCACTTGGTCCAAGTTGCTTTACACCTTGATAAGTCTTGAGTTCAAGTCTTATCAAGCTACTTTTTAGTGCATGCAATTTCTATTTTCAACTTACTTTATTCTTAAAGTGCATCTCACGTAAATAAAATAAAATAAAAGTGAGTCACTTAAGTATTTTAATTTATTGTCGCACTATTTAAAAGTCACATTATTGTAAAAGTGAACATCACTTATTCTACAAAAGTGATTCACTTCAAAGCAACTTTATTGTAAAAGTGATTGTCAAAGGTTGATCTTGGGAAGAGGGGGCTTCGTTTTTTTAGTTGGTCAAGTTAATATCTGCCATGTCACTATTGGGGACATCTTCAACATTTTATTTGATCAAGCATAACTTCATCATCCGGAATCAGTTTTAAGTGTCTTTTTTTTAAAACCACATATTTTTTCGAGCTCTTTGCATCTAGACAGTTAGTTTCTATTCTTTTAGCCATTTTTTACAGTATGGCCGCCCCTTGTGATATTATACTTACAAGTTCTAACTATTTCTCATGGAAATCTCGTATGGAGGATGTTCTGTGAAGTAGGGAACTTTTCAGGATAACCTCAAGGAAAGAAACAAAACCCACTGATGATGATTAGAAAATTAAATGGGTAAATTGATGTGATGAAGCTTGTGGATTGATTGGGATGTCAATCTCTACTTATTTGTGATTCCACATATATGGAATGGATGAACCTGATAAAGCTGTTTGGAAAAGTTGGAATCTGTGTTTAGTAAACACAATGAAATTTGGGGTCATCAACTTGAAAATGAGTTGCTTTCCTTGAATCCAAATGATTTTTCATGCATTCAAGACTATTTATCTAAGTATAAAACTCTTAGACTCTTATGTGCAGAATGCAAGATTAAGAAAGAAGTCAAACAATGTATTTATCATATTCTTTCCAAACTTGGACCTACATATTCTGTTTTTGTATCTACATTCTACTCCATGAAAAAATCATTGACTGCAGCTAGCTATCAAGAGCCTAGTCTTGAATCCTTTTGTGATTCCTTAATTAGAGAGCGAGATAAGCTCATTCATCTCGGAATAATTAACAATGCAGATACATCTGGGAAAGCCGTATTGTCCCAACAGAAAGAAAAGTCCAAGCCTCCCAAGAAACAGAATTTTCACAATAATAAGTCAAACAACAAGGGTATCAAACCCTCTCAGTCAGTTCCTTCTTTAAAAAATGACAAAGGATCCAAGCAAAAAGGAAAGAAGAGTACTGAGCGTCATTGCAATTTTTTTGGGAAAGATAATCATGATGAATATAATTGTTTCAAGAAGATGGCAGCCTTGGAAGCGGCAATGAAGAAGCACCACATCAGCATAGATTCGTCTTCAGAATCTAACTCTCATGGACATGCACTTTGTGCTTCTGGTTACTCTTATACTGCATCTTCTTCTTCTACTTCAAATGAATGGCTTATTGATTCTGGAGCATCTTATCATATGGCTAAGGATCAAGCCATATTTTCTACTATGCATGAATGTAACACCAAACAAATATTTGTTGGTGATGATAGATCTGTAAGTGTTGTAGAAAATGGTCATTTTAGTGATTTACTATGTGTTCCAAAAATTTCCTGCAATTTGTTATCAGTCTATCAAATTACTCATTTAGTTGAAGGTAAAACTGTGACGTTTACACCTCACCAAGTTGTAATCAAGGATTTTAAAAATCCTCAAAATGTCCTTGCTACTGCAACTGTTGATGATATTACCAGGTTGTAAAAATTTAACAACTTTGGGTCATCACCTTTTCCTTCTATTTTTGTTGCTCATAGTGATAACTTGAGCAAACTTTGGCATGAGCAATTTGGTCACTTAAATTATCGCTCATTGCAACAACTATGTAAAGACAATATGGTGACTGGTCTTCCGATGGTATCTTGCAAGGATGGTGTTTGTTCCGGTTGTGTACTCGAAAAACATCATCGGGTCAGTTTTGACAAATGTGCCTCTTGGCACGCCTTGGTTCCTTTGGAGCTTGTGCATAGTGACTTGTGTGGTCCTCTTCCATTTGCATCATTTTTTGGTTTCAAATATTTCTTAACTTTCATTGATGACTACTCGAGATGCACTTGGGTTTACTTCCTAAAACTTAAGAGTGAAGTATTTAACATGTTCTTGGCCTACAAGGCCCTTGCTGAAAAACAATCTGGTCATCAAATTATTAAGTTAAGATCTAACAATGGAGGAGAATATGTTAACAACAAGTTCACTACTTTCTGCACTGAACAAGGAATCCAACAACAGCACATTGTTCCATATACACCACAACAAAATGGTGTAGCTAAATGGAAGAACCGCACTTTAAAAGAAATGGCTAATTGTATGATCCAATCTAAAGGACTAAGTCTTGAATATTGGGATGAGGCCATAAATTGTGCAAATTACATAGTTAATCGCACACCCACTAAATTTTTACGGGGTATAACACCGGAAGAAGCACGGAGTAAAATTAAACTAGATGTAAGTCACTTTCATGTGTTTGGTTGTGAAGCATGGTGTGGAAGGAGCAAGTCGATTAGTCAACTTGAACGATAGCTGACTTAGTCGATCAGCCGACTAAGTCAATGGGCTAACTTAGTCGATCAGCCAACTAAGTCAGTCGGTCGACTAAAAGCTAGAGATTAGTTCGACCACCTAAGTTCATGTCGGTTCACCGAATCGACAAGTAGTTATTTTGTAACCATTCTGTAATCATATATATTAGGCTGTTGAGACAGATGAGAACTCAGTTCAGTTCTCTATGTTGTATGGACTCATTTATATAATATAATCTATTTATTCACTTATCTGTTCTTATCTCTTGTCTCTATTTTATATTTATATATGTTTTAGTGTGTATTATTGGTAACCTTATGTGATCTGTGAGATTACAACATTGGTTCCATCGACGGTAGTACACGACTGGAATGTATGCAAACAGATGATACCAGAGCAGGAGATTAAGGACTGGTGGGAACGTAAAGTTGCAAACTATTTGCAGAATTGTGCGCGAAGGAACAGATTAATTGTCGCACAAGCAAAAGAAAGATTTTTTACAAAGACGCATAAAAAGTTTGTCAAATCAGTACCCCAAATTTTGAAGAAATTCCTGGATGAGAAAGCCGGATAGGATTAAAGAACAACAGTTGCTGGAAAAACTGATCCATGGAGGTAGAACAAACTTGTCAGAGTGGTTTGAGAAAATCGCTGACGAATTTTGTGAGGAGAAAGCAGTCGAAGATAGAACTTCGGTTGAAACAGTCAAGTAGAAATTTTACACAGATCTCACCGAACAATTTATGTGTTCCCTATCAACCTTGTTTTTCAAATTCTTGATCGAGAAAGGAGTAGGACATATCATCGAACCTCGTCCATCACTTCACGAACTGCCATAAAACTCTAACTGGGTAGAGAAGCAAAGGAAGTGGGAAAATTTCATTGCAGAAAGGGAGTTGGAATACTTCCTAAGCAAATAGACCGAACTATCCGAGCTTTCTAAAAAGCATCGGGTAGGCTATGGGGGGGTAGCTGGTCATATGTCGAGATAGAGTATAGTGGATTCTAGTCGACTACAACCAGATATTAGTCACCAGTAATGAGAATTCGACTAAAAGGGAACCTAAGAGAATAGTATCAAATGAAGGTATGTCGGACATTCAAAAAATAGAAAGGGAAGAGAGACACCAGAGAAGGGAAGCAAGACGAGAAAGAGCCTTAGAGATGCACAGAAGAAGAAGTCCTAGGGAGAACGACCAAGAAGAGAGTCCGCTAGAGTCAGGTCGTGACTGACATGAAGAAGGCATGGAACAAGAAGTGTCCCCTAAAGAGGAAGAATTGTGGATAGAGCAGCTAGAAGCTCTCCAATTAAGAGCTCCCAATGAAGGAACAACCCTCTCTCCATTGAATCTGCGTACTCAAATACAAACTATTATCGAAGACGACCTACGACTACGAGCTAGTGACTTTAGTATATGGAGTCGACTAGGTGATGACACGTATACTAGATGACACCTCATTATACGTCGACCAGAGGAAGGGAATTGGGTGACCTTTCAAGCGGCAACCTCCAACCAAAGTATCCACTTGCTCTTACCGACACATGAAGGAGCGCCCCCCCCCCACCAAATACAGCTTTAGAAGAAACAGAACATTCAAAACTATGGACAAATAGTTGTAGTGGACCATCGACAGCAGAAGTCGACATCAAATGACTGCAAGTCAAAAAAGAATCGAAAGCCAATGGGAACGAAAGTTTCGTAGAGACGAACACACCAATAACACCACCACTCTCATCACCACCCCCACCTCCACCGCCGCCACCTCCTGAGAGCAGTGATAGTGATTCAGACATGGGTCACAGATTGTCTCACATTCCTCTATATGAAGGGGATGAGGACCCCAGATGACACTGGTTCATCTGCGAGTCAACTTTGGAGGCCAACCAAGTTACAGACGAAGATAGACAAATGGCACAGTTCGCAGGTGCCTTAAGGAAAAGGGCATTGACGTGGTATATAACCTTTTCGAAAAGACAACCCAGAGCAACAAAAGCCAAGATTAAGGCACAATTTTTGTCATTTTTTAAAACCCCAGATGCTAAGCACCTGGCCGCGAAAAAACTAAAAACCACATCACAAAATCCAGGGGAGACTATCTACAACTACGATAAGTGTTGGAAAGACCTACTAAGCCAGTTGTATTATGTTATAGATGAACAGTTACTAATCCAGTGGTTTCTTGCAAGGCTATCTCAGAAAGTGTGCCGACACATCAGTCTGGAGACATTCAAAACTTATGAAGATACACTAACAAAAGCTCTTCAGGTAGAGATGGACGAAGACATACCCGCTTACCCCACGGACAACAGATTGGAAGAATAGCTTGAGAATATACAAAAGTATCTAAAAGAGTTAAGCCTCAAGAATCAGGAGATCTAGTGCACCAAATGCTCAACGGCCGACCATTCGAAAGATAACTGTCAACAAGAATATAGCCGACAAGACGTTCAATTTGTACAGACCAAGACCTTTTGTGACATTTGCCAAGAGCACGGAGATCACTTGATGAAATATTTCCTGTTTAATATGAAGAATGGAAAGGCCTCCTAGTGTGCCATCTGCGAGACCAAAAGTCATAACAGGGTCGACTGTCAGTTGAACCTGAAGAACTGACAGAACTATCAGGGGGTCTACCAAACAAATGTAGTGGCATAGCATAATGAGCAAAACAATCTAGCAAATGATCTGAATGATCAAAGATATGATGGTCGATGATATGAGCGTCAGTACGACAATCGACGCCCAGGATGCGGAGGAAGAGGTCGATTCCCTGGGAATCACAACAACCGACCGTGTTGACCCATCCAGTGCTTCACCTGTTATAAAGAGGGTCATCGGTACGTAGACTATCCATACAAGGATGGAACTGATCTCAAATTCTGTACTCACTGTGGGGTAGGGGATCACTCACTAGAGGATTGCCCTACCATGTTGGAAAAAATTAATATGAAAAAAAATGTCAATGTCTTGTCCTTTGTGTAAAAAAATGATGTAATAACCACCAAAAATTTACATATTGTAACTCGACAAGGAACAAAAACAGGAGCTGATACCCCCAAAATCAGTAGAATAAAAGAGAAAAATGTCTATTCTGACCCATTGAAGGAAAAACAAATATACAAAGAAGCAACTAAGGTATTCAAAGAAATTGCACGACAAGAAAATGCTCATAACAGTTGACCTAACACAATAAATGAATTAATCTAGCTCGTTCAGATAGACAATTCAGTATCCCAGTTTATCGATTTGATGTATGTAATAAAAGGTACCAACTCTGAAAAACAAACAAAGAACATCTGCAGCTTAAATAAAAAATACAAAGGTGATGCCGACCCACTTTTCGACCTACAAAATCGAAGGTTACAACGTCCGACAAGCAGTGCTTGACTTCAGCTCACAAGTAAACATCATGACTCGTGACACTTGGGACTAAATGGACAGAACTCAACTTTATGAGTCAGGCATATACCTGAAACTAGCCGACCAAGGCCTAATTGAACCCATTGGAGTCTGGAAAAACATCGACACAAACTATAAAATGAATCTCGACCAAGGTCAATTTTGAAATCATCGACCCAAAAGAAGGATCCAGTTCCTTCCCAGTGCTAGTCAGTCGACCTTGGGGTAGAAATATGAAAGCATCCATATCCCTGGATAAGGAACGCATCAAGTTAAAAAGAAATGGACAAAAGGTCATTGTACCCATTCATCCATCTCAAGGGGAACCTTGGAATAAACCTATTGATGAAGAAGTTGATGTCCGACAAATCTACCAAATCCACAACAATGCAGACTACACATAACCAAATATCCATGGATAACTTCACTTAGGTAACCAAGACTCAGTTGGTTATAATTTTGACGCCAAATTGTACAATTGGGAGATCGAGAACTATGAAACACAAGCAAGAGGGTGCTGGACTATACAAAAAGTATAGAAAAATCCCACCCAACGGTGCTTCATAGTGTCCATTTTCCCAAAAATCTTTGAAAAGAAAATTAGGGAACACCCTACCTTACAACCGACCAACCTGAATACCACACAACTACCAAGATATAAGGAAAAGGAATCACCAGTCATGCATGTCGAACAAGTCTCCAAAAATATTGGTGAACATGGCCAACTTCAAATCCTAGTTGAAACTTTTACAAGACAAGATTCTAGATGGTGGGATACCCATCAGACAAGACTACAGACTTGGACAACTGCTTCGACTTACTTTGTCGAAAGTTTTGGAGGAAACAAGTTAACCCAACAAGCTCAGATCCCTGTATTCACTTAAGGACAGAACCCAGAAGATCATATCAAAACCTGTGAAAAGGAGTGGAGAAGACTTGGATACAAGGATGAATGAATGATGGCCACACTTGTTCCCATCAACCCTAGCCGACTTACCAAACAAATGGTATAAGATGGAAGAAGCTAGAGGTGAAACCTTCTTATGGCACAAACTCGGGGAAAATTTTATTCAAGATTTCAACTTTATACCTCAAGATAAAAATTTGGTCGAAACAGCAAAACAAATTAAAGAATTTATCCAACCAACCGAAAATAAACCCTTCCAACATCATCGATAGACAACGAAATGTAACAAAATACAAACACAGCTAAAGCCTCAGTCGACAAGATTACAATTAGAAAAAGAAAACACAAAAGGAAAAAGCTTTAGATGGAAATCCAACCATATCGAAACAACAAAACCTATTTGCACCATCGACCACTTTCATCAACCGACTACTTTTGTCAACCATTCTCATCACCAACACCAACCGATGACTTCGATAGTCCCATTGCGCATTCATGACATCGAGCACTAAAGGAAATTCACCATTAACACACACTCACGTACTCCAGCTGGAACATCACGTCCGCCATTAATACACCGATCGTCGCACACAACCACAGCATCGCCTATAAATACTAGATCACTGAAGGTTCATTCACCACAACCAATACAGACAAAGCATCAGAGCATACAGTCGACCAAAAGCTGAGAAACCCTTAGTGACATCGACCACCAAACCGACACAATGGCCCCCAAACAAACTAGAGTCTCGACTAAAGCCAAGGAGATATAGGCTGCGGATACACCTTTAGTCCATAGGCTGAAAAACATCAAAAACGCCAAAGTACAGGAAGGCTCATGGAAAAATATATGGACCAAAATACAAGAATGGGCCTTTGTCGACAAAAAGGCCACTCAAGCAGCAGAGAAAATCAAACACAGCACTCTCTTCATCTATGCCAATGCATCGTTGATGGCCAACTTTGGTGGAACGAAGGAAGCTACTGTCAAATTCATCATCAATCAATATCACAATGGTCAGTTCTACTTCGATGAGCCGGTCGACATCTCTGGAGATGTCATCTCCAAGCTGACTGGTCTCTCTAATAAAGGAGACCCCGTATCAGTCGGTATTAAAGACGGACTAGTCGAAGAGCTCACTGGGTCACCTTCCGGTAAAAGCTCCAAGGGGTTGATGATTAGCCAAATCACAACTCGAATGCCACATATTGTGGCCAAAATCATTGCAATAACACTCACACTAGTAGGTCAAGGCAGCGACCTTAAGTTAGAAATGCTAGAAGTTGTCGACACCATTGCCACCGAGGGACAAATATACAAATGGGGTGATTATGTCACTGACACAGTGAAGACCATCTGTGAGCGATGTCAAGAAATTGGGGGAATCATCTAGTTCCCCTCCCTCATCTTATGGATTTTCATGTACCACGTCTTCCCATAGGGGAGCCCAGTCTTTCGGGAACCATCAAAGTTCAACATGTGGAGGTTTAAACCCTTCTCCCAGAAAGGAACCTTGCATGAATTGGAGCACAGGAAAGTATTTCTGGAGAACTGGTTCCAACAAATCAAATTCTACATGACTAGATGGAGGGTACCTCAAAACATCTGACAAAATCTACCAGCGAACTCCCACATCCAGCTGGAGCTCAACCACACCTCACTGTGGTACATGCAGGGCGACAATTCCAATGCCAAAGCCCTCAACTACTATCCATCTTTCGACCAGATCTTCCAGGAACTATCTCAACAGGCCAAGACAAAAATACCAGTACTAGGAGCAAAAAAACAAATCAAATTCTCGATCGAAGAGCCACTCACAGACCAGGAAAAAGAGGAAGACTATGAGCTCAACCTCTACATCAGCACATTTGTGTCGGAGGAGACACCGATTGAACACATCGGTTGACCGCAGATAACTATCAAACCTTCGACCACCAAGAGAATAGAACTTTAGACCACAAAGCCAAAGCCGTAGCCACAACCGCAGCTAACTCCTCCGGCTACAGAAAGTGTCATCCCGACTCAGGCGCCGACAGGCGAGACAGAACTCGACAACCCTGAGTATGTTGTTACAAAAGGCATTATTCGAAAACTCGTAAAAGAAATAGCAGCAGCCAGGAAGAAAATAAAAACACAAGAACAAAAACAAGGTAAAGGTAAGCGCAAGCTTATCATTGCTGAATCATCAGAGGACGAGGACAAACTGGCAGCCACAGCCCTCGACACCATAGAGGATGCCGCAACAAATAAAGTGCCAGTCGAAACCCAGTTCCAGTGATTTATCGACACCGAAGCACAAGCAGGTTGACTGAAGAAAGTGAAGACTACGATGATGCCTGAAAACATCATCGATCTTGTTTCGACGCCTCCACCCCCATCACCAACCAAAATAACCAAGGAGCAAGCACCGGCACCACAGTCAATCAACCCCCTCGACTTATACAAAAGTGTGATGCCGGAGACGGTAAAAGAAAAATTCGACAGAGATAGCGACTTGCAAGCTCTCTTTGAGACACTGCTTGCATTGTTTAAGTCAGCTCAGAAGACTTCTACCCAGGCACCTATCTTCACAGGACAGAGCACGCAGCCCCCAATCATTGCAACCATCATGTCGACTTTCACAAGAAATCCCGACAAGGAAGGTAAAGTGATTGGACATCAGTCCTCCATTATTGCACCAACCGACCTCATACCCCAAATTGACCTACCAACCACTACACCTACTGAGGGAGAACCCGACCTAAACTCACACCGTCGACCCGACAACCCACTACTCAACCATGCCTCCCCCAAACCAATCACCCCTGACCATTCACCAACTCCATCACCACCACCACCACCACCACTTGACTTAGAGACAGTGCCACCACAACCGACTACATCCACACAACTAGAGGTGGTAGTCATCCCACCTCCCCAAACAGACAAACCATCAGCCTCTAACCCACAAACCAAAGACCCCGCCTCGACTGTTGCAGGTACACCAGAAGTAGATAAAGAAAAGCATAAGAAGAGGATGGAGAACCAAAAAAAGGAGCATCATGGAAAGCCTCCCAAACTCCAAATTAGATTGAAGGATGCAAGCTCCTTGACTGACACAAAGATGGGACAACTCCTCAAAACCCTAGTGCGTGAAGCAAAGACAAGGAGTGAGTGAAGAAATAAATAACTCAAGGACAAAAATGCAGAACAGGTCGAGTTTCTTGACAAATGCAGGAAGTTGGCCGAGTCTGTCATGCTGGGCCCCATAGAGATCGACACAGATAGACCGCTTGAAAGAGCGTATCAACTATTTGAGAGCATGGTGTCGACCCTCCAAGTGCACATTTAGGAAACCAAGGAGGAACCAAAAGAGGAAATGCCTGACTCCTCATGGCACAGCACACTGCATTTTCTGAAGCATATAAAGTATTGCAATATCATATGGAGGATTCTGTCGTAACCAAAGAAGTATTAAGAGACTGGCCTAATCACTACGAGAAATTTTATCAGCAGACATGACAGACTCGGCAAGGGATTCAGGCACTGGAGAGCAAAAATAAAACTGAGGAAGCACTCAAAACGACAATAGAAGAACAAATAGTTCTTGAAACTGCCAAACTGTAGAAACTAGAAAGGGAAGCACATCAGTGGGTACAACAAGCTCTCCCTAACTTAGAGAAATTCGACATCATCTGTCTGCAGTTGAAATGACTTATCAAAATTGCAGAGGAGAAGGACCAGTTCATGGGTCCTGACATGGAGAGTATAGCCGAAGTCTCCATCTCAGAAAATATGTCGATCTTATCAGGCTTAACCACACTCACCATCGACATCCAGAAAATTTTGCAGAGTTGGGTAGATTTTCAACATAACCTCGCAATAACAGCCCCCGCCATTGTAGAAGTCTGTGTACAGAAAAGACCGACCATCAGACTTCACATCCCACCGCAATAACTATTAAAGACCAGCAAGAATTTTGTACTTCCCTGTTTCTTCGGGACGAAGAAACATTTTGTTCGTGGGGGAGATGTAGAAGGAGCAAGTCGATTAGTCGACTTGAATAATAGCCGACTTAGTCGATCAGTCAACTAAGTCGATGGGCTGACTTAGTCTGTCAGCCAACTAAGTCGGTCAGCCGACTAAGTCGGTCGGCCGACTAAAAGCTAGAGATTAGGTCAACCACCTAAGGTCGTGTCGGTTCATCGAACCGATAGGTAGTTATTTTGTAACCGTTCTGTAATCATATATATTAGGCTGTTGAGCCAGATGAGAACTCAGTTTAGTTCTCTGTGTTGTATGGACTCATTTATATAATATAATCTGTTTATTCAACTATTTGTTCTTATCTCTTGTCTCTGTTTTATATTTATAGATGTTTTAATGTGTATTATTGGTAACCTTATGTGATCTGTGAGATTACAACACATGGGCTCACATTCCGAATGAAAAACAGAAAGCATTGCAGCCTAAAAGTGAAAAGTGCATATTTGTTGGATTTTTTAAAGATGTAAAAGGTTATATACTTATTCAGCCACATTCTCATGATATAATCATTAGAAGAGATGTTAAATTTGATGAAAATATCTTGGCCTGCGAGCCTAACTTGGCGGGTGTGCCATCTTTGGCCTGCGAGCCTGATACGGTGATTATGCCTTCTTCTTCTTCTTCTTCTTCCAGCTTCCTTGACAGGTTTCCAACTCCAGTTTCTGATGATGACAGTGAGGATGAAAATCCACCTCCACCTACTCATGTTCCTCCAATTGCACCAGCACCAATACTTCCTCAATGGGTTTGTTCAACATGTGAAGCAGCTGGTGACCTTGTCGGTGATCCTAGAGATCAACGTCGAACATGTTCTCAATTTCAGTGAGCCTCTTCTCTTTTGGCTCAAGTTTCCAAGAATCATGATCTAGAAACGTTTAGCAGAAGCTTCAAGAAATCCAGATTGGGATGCATCTATGGATGAAGAATATCGTTCCTTAATGTCAAACGATAATTGGGATCTTGTTCCTCTTCCAAAAGGAAGAAAACTTGTCAGATGTAAATGGGTCTACAGAACTAAGTATGCATCAAATGGAAGTGTTGAAATACGTAAGGCAAGGTTAGTTGCCAAAGGTTTTTCCCAAGTTGAAGAGATTGACTACAATGAAACCTTTGCCCCTGTAGCAAAAATGAACTCCATCCGCCTTGTTCTTTCCCTTGCAGCCTTACATAACTGGGAATTCCATCAAATGGATGTCAAGTCTGCCTTCTTACATGGTGATTTACATGAGGAAATTTACATGGAACAACCTCCTGGATATGTTCAAAATAACTCTAGCCTTGTTTGTCTCCTTAAGAAATCCTTGTATGGCCTTAAGCAAGCTCCTAGAGCTTGGTATTCCAAAATGGATAGCTTTCTCCTTGACACTAGTCTTTCTAGATGCCATTCTGACCCAAATGTCTATACCAAGAAAGTAGGAAACCATCTCATCATACTTGTTCTTTATGTTGATGATCTCATCTTTATTGGTAGTGACCCTAAACTTATAACCCATGTGAAATCCAGTCTTAAGCAAAATTTTGAAATGTCAGACTTAGGACATTTGCATTATTTTGTTGGTCTGCAAGTCTTGCAAACCAAAGAAGGAATATTTCTTTCCCAGTCTAAGTATGCTTGTGACCTTCTTCGTCGCTTCCACATGGAAGATTGTAAACCAGCCCCTTCTCCCTTCCATTCTGGATTCAAACTTTCTGCCACGTGTACTTCCCCTGAAGTAGATGCCACCTTGTATCGTCAGCTTGTTGGTAGTCTTTTATACTTGACTCATTCTCATCCTGACCTTTCCTTTGTCGTTGGTCATGTTGCCCGTTATATGCAAACTCCTCATAAAAGTCACTAGAAAGCAGCAAAAATAATACTTTAATATATTCTAGGTACAATTCATTTTGGGATTCATTACAGTATGGGGAAGAACCTTTGTTTGTTACTTTCACTGATTCAGATTGGGCCGGCGATCCTGATGATCGAAATTCTATTGCAGGTTATGTTTTCAGTTTGGGATCTGGACCTATGACTTGGGCTTGTAAGAAACAACAAGCTCTTGCTCTTTCTTCAGCAGAAGCATAATATCGAGCCACAGTTAATGCCAGTCAGGAAGCTTTATGTCTTCGACAGATCCTTTTAGAGTTTGGATTCGAGCAGCAGCAACCTACTCCACTTTACTATGACAATCAAAGTGCCATCAAGCTTGCCAAAGATCCATTTCTACATCAACGCAACAAACACATTGAGCTACACATGCACTTCATCAGAAATCTTGTTCATGATAGTGTTATTGAAGTTCTCTATTGCCCTATAGATGATCAAGTTGCAGACATCTTCACCAAGTCTCTTACAGAAGCAAAGTTTTCTAAACTTCGGTCTATGTTAGGAGTTCAGGAATGTGTCCTTAAGGGAGGATAAGCTCTAATGCCTCCTTCCTTCTCCTAATAGTGTCACTTTTGTAAATCCTTCAATCCTATCCCAAGTTTTTCTTAAGGGGGGATGTTAGGATATTTAGACACTTAGGAGTTCGTTAAGATCAACTTGTGTAATATATCCATTAGGTAAAAGTGTGTTTCTTTAGTATGCATTAGTATGCATTTGTAAATATTCTAATCCGATGGTCACGATATGTTCTAGACATAGAGTAATCCGATGACTCAACTTATCTTAGATCATACCTACCATTGATCCATGGCTTAACACCCGATTGGTCTATGATATCTGTTTAAAGAGCATATAGGGTCCTTGGCTAGTTGATCAATTATGAGAAGCTCATGTAACTTTCTTTCTTTTTCATAATAAATTGCTCCAAGTAGCTATTTGGCTGGGGCCATGGACTGTTTCCCTCTCAATGGTTTTAACCACATGACAAACATTAGTGTGTTGATCTATGATCTATTTGTGTGAAGCGATTGCTCAAGGTGTTCGGTCTTTTGGGAGTACCCTGTGTACCCGAATAGGCAGCAAAAAATACATCCAAACAGCTAATTTAGACCTGCATAAAAGGCCCTTGGACATGTAATTATGTCCCCATTTTAAAATAATTGCATAGTGGGAAAAATCCACCAATCCTACTAGTTCCCTAGGTTGGGTGGAAACATTGGGAAGTTAATAAGGGAGATAATAAATGATGTTTAGACATTAGAAGGAACAAAATATTTATTTAATAAGTTCAATTAAATGAATGCAAGTGAAGAATGAAATAACTATGAAAAATGGATACATATGGAGACTATGGGGCCCACTCAAGCTAGAATTCCTATGTTAAATGGCATCCACCTCTTGCAATCTCAAATATATGGAAAGTTGAATGTTTTGTATGGATTATAAGGTCAATATACTTTTCCATATACTTCATAGGTATAATTTTGGATGAAGTGTAACTTACATGAGCAAGGAAGAGCCAAATGGGGAGTTTCATGGACACTTGGCTAGATTCCCCTTACACTTATGACATCTATGACACCAATGATGGAGATTCTATGAAATTTATGAAACAAGTCAGATATGAAGGCTGAAATATGACATCTCTAACATATCAGGTCGAAATAGAGTATCCAATAGAGCTCTCATGTGATTAGGAGAATCCCAATGGGTTCCTACTCAATTTTGGAGAAGATGGAAGGTGAAGAGAGAGGCCACATGGCATAGCATGAGTAGCCACACCAATTCGACTTGGATTTGTTTTATGGATGTATTTAGAAGCTGAGGAGACCATTAATGTTTATAAAATACAGGTATCATCCATTAAAATGAGCTTTTTGATCAGTTGTGAAATTTGTTGTTGTGAAGAGAGAGAGCTAGTGAGTGACTAGTTCATGCTTGAGCCAATTTCAAGGGTGAAAGATTCCCATACTAATTGGTGATTGGAGAGGCCACTCAAGTATTTAAAGGAGATTAAATTGATTTATCATATACATGTGCATCTATATCATCTTGTGGACACTTCAGGATTCAGCTCATTCCCCCTCCCATCTCACATTCTTTCACCATATTTCAGCCTGGTGGAGTGAGGCGCACTTGGTGAGCCATTTATATTTTTGAGGGAGCTCCTCTTGCTCCATAATTTTGTATTCTGGTGTAAATACTCTTCTCTCTCTTTTCATAAAGTTATCAGGTCAAAATTCCAAGATATTTTATGTATTATTGATAAGTAATAAAGAAACAGTGCCATTTCCCATTTCTTTGTTGAAAACTCTTATAATATTGGTAGATTTGAATGGGTTTGTAAAATATTGATTATTCATGCATGAATGAAATTTCACTGAATAATATTTTAGGTATCATATTCATTAACTGATATTTTGTGGCCATTGGGTCGAATTCCATAACCATTGGATTAAATTGCATCTCATTTCCCAAGGGTTCAAAACTATTTTTTATATATCTGATTGAAGGAACTGATAATAACCATGGGAGTTATATTGGTTAATAATATGAGTATATGTTGATTTATTATACATATCCCCTACATAAATTTGACAATTCGAGTGGTTTTCTACCCTCAAAAGGACAAGCCCTCCAGACCTTCGAACCAATAATGAAAGTTCCAATGATCCAGTTTCCTAACTGTAAAACAATTAGTCAGATACACAGAATGATTTCATTTCATCATTCTATTGCGATCAAAATAAATTAATATAACATATCTATCACCTTACAACCAGAAAATGGTCAAATTACATCAACCCTACAACTGATGGTTCAGTAAGTTGGTGGAGCATCAATTCTTCAAATGGGGACGCTTATATTTCACGAAGTATTAGTAAAGTACCCGAGATCCAATTATTTGGATTTTTTCTCACATATTTGTGTGGAATTCAATGGAGATAGATATGGGATATGGAATGGGAGGCCATTTCGACAATTACCCGAGGGGGATTTGAGCCCCAAAATTGTTAATACAATCATTTATCTTGTTTAGAATTTAGTACAAACTTTAAGAAGTGATTGGAGGGACATAATACATCCCTGAACATAATAATTAATTTATTATATCATTCATACACCTTATCTGAATATTTGGGAGCAATTGGGCTAATTTGGAAACCAAGACACTATGACTAGTCTAGAGCAAAATTTGTGAAAAATTGGAAAATTGGGCATTTTAGTAAAAATTTAAAAAAGAGACATTACAAGTGGTATCAAAGCATGGTATTGGTACCTAATGGTTTTAACTAGGATTCAAATTAATAAACCATCATCCTTAGAATCTGAATTGGAAGGTGCGCGGCTTGTAGAAGAAGAATTGGGAAAAAAAAGGGCACCTTGGACTAAAACTATGGCTCACGAGGGAGAATACCACACTAAGGATAAAATGGAGTATCTCCAAATTATAAGACCTTTGTTTGAATAAATGAACCAAAATATAGTATTCATGTTCCGACAGATAACAAAAGGATTCAAATTTATGGCCAATCAAATGGGAAGCAAAGGGATAATGGGAGATAGTGGTAGTTCAAAATCAGCATAAAAGAAGACAATGGGTGAGCACATTTTCTCACAAACAAGACCTCATAACAGACCCCATGAATTATAGAGCACACCAAGGCCTACTGCACCTAAATTTCTTAATCCCAAAGAAGATACTAACAGTCAATTTGAAATTGATACAATAACAAAAGATTGGGCTAAATTGGATTAAGAGTGTAGGAGGAGTATAACATTTGAACAGTACTTCACTATGGAAAACAAATTTTTAAAGGAGGGAAATAAGTCTCTGTAAGAAAATAAAGAATTGAATTGTTCCATAGGTAAAGTGCCACTTCCTACTTTTGATGGTTCATCTCAAAGCTCTGCTAACACTTTGGTGCTGAAATTGGATGTGTATTTTTAGTTGAATCCAATGGTGGAAGAAGATGCTTTAAAAATGGATATTTTGCACTTGGAGGGAGATGAAAATGAATGGTGGTTCCATGGCCTAAAAACATTGGGTCATGATCATTTCAAAACATATGGGGAATTTGTTGACAGGGTATTAGAAAGGTTTGAGCAAGAAAATCCAGAATTGTCTTTCAGCGAACTAGCACAATTGAAGCAGGTAGGGACTCCTATTGAGTATATGTTGGAATTCCAAAGATTATCAGTTAAGGTGGCTGATTTATATATGAAAAGGTTAGTATTTCTTTTTACTAAAGGTTTGGAAGATCCCTTAAAATTTGTGTTCAAATCCCACAAGCCTACTAACTTAAATGATGCAATGAGCTTGACTAGAGACCTTCAAAATGTGCTCCCTAGAACAAGATTTCCTCCCAAGCCTAACTCCAAATTTGAAAGAAATCCTTGGAAAAAGGATGCACCTGATAAGAAGAGTTGGAAAAGATATACATATTAAAATAATAAGAAATAATAAAAAAACAGGGATGAACTTCGAAGGAAAAGATTGTGCTTTATATGCTTCCAACCATGGACACGGGGTCATAAATGTGCTAAAGGAAAAGCTCAATGCATATAAGTATTTTCTGATAATGATGAGTATGAGGTGGGTATGGATTAAGAATATCACATTTCAGATAAGGAGGATACATATGAGATAGAATATTAAGAATAAAATAATCCCTTATCGGACAAAGCAAGAATGGCAGTACTTTCAACAGCGCCTCACTATCACACGATTCGATGCAAGGGTGTGGTATTGGGACAAAGAGTTTCAATTTTGGTAGATGGAGGAGCTACACATAATTTCATTGATGCATATATGGTGGAGAAAATAAAAATACCAAGTGAACCATTTGATGGCTTCACAGTTGTCTTCCCAGGTCACAACACAATGCAATGCAACACCTGGATTCCAAAGCTGCAAGTCACCATACGTAACTATACTTTTATTGATAGTTTTTATGTGGTTGATATTGCTGATACTATTGTAGTATTGGGAGTGAAATGGCTGTATTCTATAGGAGATAATTCAGTAAATTATCAAATTCTTTAAATGAAATTTCAAGATTCAACAAGTGCACTAAGGGTTGTGAGAGGGCGGCACACTTACCCAAAACAGGTAGTAAATTGCAAAAGTATGATATCTATATTGCAGCATGGTGAGGTATAATGGAATTATGAATGTTATTTCACCTCTCCCAAACCAAAAATAATATTTTTTAAACAACCAAAAGAGATAGAGACACTTCTGCACAAATAAGAAAAAAAATTCAGAGATCTTCCACATGGTAAGCCACCTGATAAGGGGGTTGAGAATAACATTTTTTGGAGGAGGGTACTTCACCCATTAAGATACCACCTTATAGACATACCAAGAATTTAAGAGATGATATTGAGAAGGCCATTCAAGAAATATTAGATTTGGGACTCATTAGACCAAGCTCTAGCCCTTATGCTTCGTCAGTAGTATTGGTAAAGAAAAAAGATGGAACTTTAAGGATGTGTATAGACATTAGAGATTTAAACAATAAGGCCATAAAGAATATATATCCTATTCCTAGTATTTATGAGCTCATGGATGAGATATTTGGAGCTAATTACCTTTCCAAGATTGACCTTAGATCTGGTTATCACCAAATTCAGATGAAGGAGGAAGATGTGCAAAAGACTTCTTTTCGATTTCATTATGGTCACTTTGAGTTTCTTGTTATGCCATTTGGGTTGAATAATGCTCCAACCACATTTCAATAATGTATGAATAGAATATTTTTCAAGCAGCTTAGAAGTTTTGTTTTAGTCTTCTATGATGATATTCGACTCATTACAATAAAACTTGGGAAGAGCACTTGCAACACCTAGAGGTGGTGTTGAAAACTTTACAAGAACAATCTTTGTATGCTAAGATGTCTAAATGTGAATTTGGGATGAAATAAATATTATATATTGGGAACATTCTTGGTAAATATGGAGTGACATGGAAAATATCAGGGCCGTCTTAGAATGGCCATCACCAAAAAACATCATGGAATTAAGAGGTTTCATTGGAAAATGTACATACTACGGGAATTTTGTGAAAGGATTCTCCAAGATGACTTCTCCACTCACTAACTTGACTAAGAAGGATTATTTCAAGTGGAATGAAGAGGCTGAAAAGGCCTTCCAAAATATGAAATAGGTAATGAGTAGTTGTCCCATACTTGCATTACCTGATTTTTCTAAGCCTTTCGTTGTTAAATGTGATGCCTCAGGTGGAGGAGTAGGGGCTGTCCTAAAGCAAGGCCAACACCCTATAGCCTTTGAGAGAAGAAATTTGCAGCCTCATGAAAATATTTACTCCATATATGACAAAGAGATGTTTTCCATCATGCATGCCTTGGCCAAATTCCGACAAATCTTGGTAGGCAACAAGTTTGTGGTGAAAATATACCACAATAGTCTAAGACACTTCCTCACCCAAAAGGATCTAAATTAAAGGCAACAAAAGTGGGTAAGAAATATCCAAGCTTATGATTTTTATAGTGAATATGTGAAAGGAAATAATAACATTGTAGCAGATGCATTATCTCGAAAACCTTCTTTTTCTCTCATGGCCATTGCTAAAAATTGGAAGGACATGCTACTAGTTGAATTTGCCAAAGATAAGTTTGCTTATGATGTATTAGATGGAATCATGGGAGATAATAACTACATAATTTGGAGGGGATGATATAATATCAGGGAATAATTTATTCGGTTCGAGATTCAGAGCTTAAGTACAAATTTTTGCAAGAAGCACATGATTCCCCACTAGCAGGCCATCCTGGGATCTTCAAAACCTATAGGAAACTACAGAAAAGGTTATATTGGAAGGGGCTGAAGTAATATGTTAAAAGGTATGTGAATGAATTTAAGGTATGTCAGCAAAACAAATCAAAACTCACATATACATATGGGTTACTACAACCTTTTTTCCCGTCACAGAGCAAAAATGGGATAGTATATCGATGGATTTCATCACCGGTTTTCCCATGTCTTTGGGAAAGGATTGCATATATGTGGTAGTGGATAGATTGACTAATTTTTCTCATTTATGTTTTGTTACATCCTCTTTTAGTGTTGCACAAGTTCCTGACCTTTTTTTCAGAGAAATCTTCAGATTGCATGGGATCCCCAAGAGCATTGTGAGTGATAGAGAAAGTAGATTCATGACTGCTTTTGGAAAGAAATTTTTAGATTGGTGTGCACTCAGTTGACTCCAAGTACAAGCTACCATCCCCAAATTTATGGAAAAAAATATAGGGTGAAAAAAATGGTTGGAAGGGTACCTCCGAAACTATGTGGGAGAACAGCAGAAAGCTTGGACAAAATGGCTACATTTGGGTGAGTTTTGCTACAACACCACCTTTCACATGTCAATAGGAATGTCTAATTTCAAAGAATTATATGGTTATGATGTGATTAAATTTTATTATATGGTATTTGGTGATAGTAGATCTCCAAAATATAAATATTGGTTGGAAGAAAGCCAAGAAATTTTAAAGCTTTTAAAAGACAATTTGCAGGTTTCCCAAAATCAGTAAAAAAAATATGCAGATAAACACAAAGGGGAAAGGACTTTATAGGTTGATGATTTAGTTTATTTGAGGTTTCATCCATACAAAAAATCATCTCTCAAAAATAATGGAGCAGAAAAGTTAAAGCCGAGATACTATGGGCCCTACAAGGTGATCCGGAAAATTGGAGAGGTAGCATATGAGTTGGAACTTCCGGAAGGGAGTAAAATTCATAATGTATTTCATGTTTATTGTCTCAATAAATATATTGGTCAGAAAATTTTCATTTCAGATACACTCCCTCCTTTTGATGATGAAGGACATCTCACACTTATTCCGGAAAAGGTTTTAAAGTCAAGGGAGAGAAGATTAAGGAGCGGGACAATCAAAGAATACTTGGTGGAATGGAAGGATCTACTGAGTAAATATGCCAAATGGGAAGAGGAGAATGTTTTGCAGCATCCAAATCTTAAATTTATTGAGGACAAGAAATATTGGGTGGGGAGGACTGTAATGTCCCCATTTTAAAATAATTACATAGTGGGATAATTCCATCAATCCTACTAGTTCCCTAGGTTGGGTGGAAACATTGGGAAGTTAATAAGGGAGATAATAAATGATGTTTAGAAATTATAAGGAATAAATATTTATTTAATAAGGTCAATTAAATTAATTCAATTGAATAATGAAATGGATAGGAAAAATGGAGACTATGGGGCCCACTCAAGCTAGAATTCCTATGTTAAATGGCATCCACCTCTTGAAATCTCAAATATATGGAAAGCCTAATGTTTTGGATGAATTATAAGGTAAATATAATTTTCCATATACTTCATAGGTATAATTTTGTATGAAGTGTAACTTACATGAGCAAGGAAGAGCCAAATGGGGAGTTTCATGGACACTTGCTAGATTCCCCTTACACTTCTGACATCTATGACACCAATGATGGATATTCTATGATAGTTATGACACAAGTAAGATATTAAGGCTGAAATATGAAATATCTGACATATCGAGTCAAAATAGAGCATCCAATAGAGATCTCATGTGATTTGGAGAAGCCCAATGGGTTCCTACTCAATTTGGGAGAAGATGGAAGGTGAAGAGAGAGGCCACATGGCATGGCATGAGCAGCCACACCAATTCGACTTAGCTTTGGTTTACGGATGTATTTGGAAGATGAGGAGACCATTAATGTTTATGAAATACAGGGAGTATCCATGAGAAGGATATTTTTTATCAATTGTGAAATTTCTTGTTGTGAAGAGAGAGAGCTAGTGAGTGACTAGTTCATGCTTGATCCAATTTCGAGGGTGAAATATTCCCATCCTAATTGGTGATTGGAGAGGCCACTCAAGTATTTCAAGGAGATTCAATGGAGTTATAGTATACAGGTGTATCTACAGAATCTCGTGGACACTTCAGGATTCAGCTCATTCCCCCTCCCATCTCACATTTTTTCACCATATTTCAGCGCGGTGGAGTGAGGCACACTTGGTGAGCCATTTATATTTTTGAGGGAGATCCTATTGCTCCATAATTTTGTATTATGATGTAAATAATATTCTCTCTCTATTAATAAATTTATCATTTTGAAATGCCAAGATATTTTATGTATTATTGTTCAGTAATAAAGAAATAGTGCCATTTCCCACTTCTTTGTTGCAAACTCTTATAATATTGGTAGATTTGAATGGCTGTGTAAAATATTGATTATTCATGAATGAATGGAATTTCACTGAATTATATTTGAGGTTTCATATTCCTTAACTTATTTTTTTATCCATTGGGTCGAATTCCATAACCATTGGATTAAATTGCATCTCATTTCCCCAAGGGTTCAAAACTAGTTTTTATATATTTGATTGAAGGAAGTGATAATAACCATGGGAGTTTGATTGGTTCAGAATATGAGTCCCTAATTATGTCATATACACATAAAATTCCTCAATTTGATAATTAGAGTGGGTTTCTGTAAATTTGGGAGGCCATTCCGTCAATTACCCAGGGGGGATTTGAGCCCCAAAATTCCTAATAAATTCATCTATCTTGTTCAGAATTTAGTACAAACTTGCAGAAGTGATTGGAGGGCCATAATACATCCCTGAAAATATTAATTAATTTATTATATCATTAATACACCTTATCTAAATATTTGGGAGCAATTGGGCCAATTTGGAGACCAAGACACTAAGACTAGTCTTGAGCAAAAATTGTGAAAAATTGGAAAATTGGGCATTTTAGTAAAAATTTTAAAAAGGGACATTACAGGACACGGATGAAAGTGCAATCAATTTCCTGAATATTTTTACATATTATCATATATATCAAATGAGGGAACATCTGAGATAGGATCCCAATCATCACATCGGCGAGAAGTGTGGTTCACAAACACCGCCATTTAAAAATGGTCAAGGAAAAATGGAATTTCACACACAAATAGGATAATGAATTCACCGTGATGTTTAAACCTCTATTCCAGAGATGGATCCCTTTCTTCTAGGAAGAAAAGGAACCAATTATGTCCCAAAAAGAGTATTATGACATATTGGTTGAGTGCAGGCAAGATCACAGGCAATTCAAGGATATAGCTCATCAATCGCTTTCAGGCACAACCGTGATCAAAAAATTGTCCAAGGAATTTGATTTATTATTTTATTTCAAATATTTGTGCACTAAGTTACCAATGCCTCCTTATTTGGAGAACCTGGAACTTGGAGTATTGGTAGAAGAGATGGTAAAGCTGGAGACACCGACAGCTAACCCATGGAAGATTATTGAAAACTACAGCAAGTCTGAACACAGGTTACGGCAAGGAGGATGGGCTCTAACAGCAACTAGAACCAATAACATAGGTGTGAGGAAATAAGGAGAGCCAGTATTCTGAATACACGGCATCTTTGGACTCCAACAGAAGACGTTACCCGCATCATTTTCTGTTTTGTGCCACCTATGGGAAGACACCACGATAGAATTTATTGAGAGTTTGTTGTCAATTTTTGTAACTGATTTTGGCCCTGTTTCGAGGTTGGTCTCAGGGGCCCAAACACTTTAAATATGCCCCTCATGGAAGGAGAAAGGGTTGGTTGGTTTTGAATTTGCAAGACTATTGTGTTTGTAACACTTTTTGAATCAATAAATAGAGACGGATGCTGGTTATATGCATTTACAGGAATCCTATTTGTTTCCAAATTACAGTCTATGATTTTCTTTTCTCATGTGCATGTGTTTCTGGTTATCTTTTACATTATGTTTCTCTTCATGTCGTAGACTCGGTGTATAATGGATAGGAATTCATACTCATATGCTCCTTCCATTGTCTCCGATATCCACTAAATGTTTCTTCCAAAACAGGCGTGGAATTCATCCCTGTGTTGCTCTACACTAGCAGACTATCATCTTTATGCTATTACCACCAGATCCCAAATACAACGACGGTGATCAAGACACTACCTTGCTCCTGTGAGCATTTTCCTATGAAAACTGCTCTATTCCTTGGGATTTTGACTCCATACACCGATATATCTTTATTTTGTTTCCAACCACCAAAAATTTGATATCCATTTTGTGACATTATGTCTGGCCTTGTTATACATCTGTGAGATATCCCTCTCTGGAATTGGAGAATCCAGCTCCCTTTCCTTAAGTGGTTATGATGTTACCTCGGGGTCCGCCTTCCCACAACCTTGGGTGTGATTTTGAGTGCTAACAGAAGGAATCTCGCATTCAATTGTAAATATCAACTCTGCCCCATGCACTAACTGATATGGAGAAAACCTAGTGGCAATCTTAATGGCGGTTCGGTAGGCCAACAAATCAGGGTAAAGCATAATGTGCCAATTATTCTTGCTTTGTGAAACGGTTCTTTCCAGAATGGACTTAAGGGATTTGTTTATGAGTTGACCTGTCCATTCACTTGAGGATAATAAGAAGAGGAATACTCTTGCTTATACCCCATTTTGGAAGATAATTCATCCATCATCCTATTTTGAAATTTCTTTCCATGGTACGTGAAAAACTCTCTCGAGATACCAAACCGGGTAATGATCTGATTGAACACAAATTGAGAAGTTGTCTCACCATCGGATTTTATAGTAGTCATAGCCTCTACCCATTTCGTGAATAATACACGACCACTATGATGTGAAGGTTCTCCCTAGTCGAAGCTGGGTTGCAATCCATAAATTCCTCCCCCCACTTGGTGAAGGGGTCGACAGTGATAATATGGTGCAGCGGGGTGGGATGCAAATGTATGTTCTGTGCAAACACCTGGCAAGGGTGGCATCGCTTGACCACATTAATACAATCTTTAAAGCTCAATGGCAAGTAATAAGCCGCTCTCAAGATTATTTCGGTTGTAGCAAGCCAAGATAAATGACCACCACACGCCCCACCATGGCAATCATTCAGCACCATCTCAGGCTCGTCATGATTCAAACACCGATGTAAAATGGAATCCACCCCACAGTGATATAAGGTGTCACCAATAATGAGGTAATTCTTAGCAACATGTCATAAACGTCGATGCTCATCCCACGAGAGGTGAGTAAGGACCTTCAAAGTCTGTGTAAATAGACGATGATGTCACCATACCAAGGGTCCATAGTCGAGATAAGGAATATATATTCATCAACAAAAGAATCTTCATGAAATTCAACCTCGTCCAAACTAGGAAAATCTGATATGAGCTCCACAAAGACGAAATATTTCTTCAATTTTTCTGAAACAAACTCCAGATCGAACTCTTACAAGATAAAAATCCACTTATTATATTTTTCCCATGTCATTCGTCTGGTTAAGACAAACTGAAATGGATTGATTTGAGCCACTACCATAGTCTAGCGAAGGAGTATATAATGTCTCAACTACTGAACCGTATGAACAATTGCTAAAGATAACTTCTCAACATGACTGTATTGAATTTCGGCATCAATAAGGTTATGGATAAGATAGTAGACAACGTGCTCCTGGAGCTCATCATCCTCTTGAACCAAAACCATCCCAATCGTCTCTTGAGATGCGGCCATGTACAACAAAAACTCATGGTTGTATTCAAGTGGACTAAGCATGAGGTCCGATGCCATATCTTTCTTCAATGCATCAAAGGACTCTTGGGCTTGCTCATCCCAGATAAAAGGAGTGTCCTTCTTCAAAAGGCGCATAAAACCCTAGGTCAAATTGGCAAAGTTGACGACAAATATACATAAGAAGTTAATAGCCATCCCTTGGAGACTCTAAAAGTTTTTAATAGTGTTTGGGGGAGACAATTGAAGTATTGCCTCAACCTAAAGAGGATCAACCCTAATCCCCTCCTTAGAAACAATAAATCCCATTAACCGACCAACTTTCACGCAAAGGATGCACTTTTGAGGATTCAACCAAATTTGGTAATGCCTACATCTCTCAAAAACCAAGTGCAAGTGATCTAGATGATCCACTCTCAAATGAGAGTGAGGGGCTAAATCATCCAAATAGACGTCGATAATTCGCTTAACGTCGTGAAAAGAAAAGGTCATCACCCACTAAAATGTAGATCCGGTGTTTTTAAGGCCAAAGGGAATTTTTTGATATCCAAAAGTGCCCCAAGGACAAATGAAAGTTTTCTTGTGTTGGTCCTCATGTTTGATTTGAATCTGATTTTATCCTGAAAAACCAACCATAAACTAAAATAATTCACTTCCCGTACACTCATCCAAAATCTAGTCTATGAATGGCATGGGGAAGTTATCTTTAAGACAATCCTTATTCAGGTCTCTAAAGTTAGTACAGACCTGAATAGTTATGTGCTTCTTATCAACCGAAATGGGGTTGGATACCCATTCAGTCAAGGGAACCGGATAGATAAATCCAACCTTGATTAGTTTCTCTATCTCTACCTTAATGGAAGGTTCCTTACGGGGATTCATTGCGCATAAACATTGTCGAACAGGTTTAGCATCAATGTAAGTTTTAATCTCATGCTCAGCAATCCGAGTGTCTATTCCTGGCATCTCATCATATGACCAAGTGAAAACATCACCAAATTCTTTAAAGAGATTAGTGTATGCCTTAATTTCATCGAGACAACAATCCTCTCCAACGTAAACATTTTTTATCTCTCCAGGACTCCGAGAAATGTTGATAGGGATTGTAGGTGACAAATTCACCATGTTCCCTTCAGCATATATACCATGAGAGCCTAGTGGGACCACAGGACTACCAACTTTCTCGCTAAGGGCCGACCTAAATTCATCACACTTGATTTTTTCAAGATCTGGGAGGAAGTAAGAGAAATTGTTCAAATCCTCCCAAGGTTGTTCCAAACCATTCATGGCCTCAAGAATCACTTCAAATGAAGGAAAAGCATCATTGAAGCAGTCATGTGAGCATGGTGATGGAACTACCCAAGCAGGCAGTGAAAAATTGTCCTCCTCCTCGGTCCACAAAGAGAAAGGACTAGGGTCTACAATGGGATCAAGAGTAGCTTGAAAAGCAATATCCACTGCAAACAACATCATCTCTGTCTTAGTATGTATAGGATATTAATTTGAAGTGCTCGGAGAAGGGAGAGTCCAAGGTTCCTTCAAATACATAGTGTGAAAGGGGACCAAACCCAATGACAATGATTATCTACCAAGAGTGGAACCTATAATAAGGATTGGTGTGGAAATATTAAAATATCCCATCAAATATGGATACATTCCCACACCAACATTCACAGTTGCTAGCTGAGAATTATCGATAACCGGGATAGTGGATCCCGACGATGGTGGCGTACTGGAATTATCAAATGTATCTACTCGATCGTGATAATCCAATCTTCAAAATGGAAGCAAATAACCCGAAATATGGAAGACACAATCCCTCTCATATTGTAAATCTAGTTACAGCCCAGTAAAAGGTTGTAGTTAAGGGGTGCATCAACCACCTCAACCTCGATCGACACAGTCTTCTCTCCCAACTAGACTAGAAGAGAAGGAAGTATACCATGTGGTCGAAAATAATTTCCATCAAATGCAGCCAACATGGTCCCATATTTTGACAACGCGGGTGAGCTAATACCTTTCTAACATGATAGAGACATCACAAAGGCCACAATGCCTTCATCAACAATTATGTGTTTAATCGTGTTATTCGTACACTCCACATGGACTAAGAAATACACATGGTAAGGCAAGCGAGGCTAGACCTCATGGGTTTCAAATCTAATCACTGTGGAAGGATGGGAATCAACCATCCCAAGGGCAGTAAATAAAGCCTTTCTCTGCAAAGATAAAGTTTGAAGGACTTTGAGAGCTAACATCACATAAGGAGTCTGACCCAAATACTCGATAATAGAATAGTCTTGGGTGGCTCGAGCATTAGGATTGTGCCCTAACCACTTTATGACTCCTTTAGGAATGTGAGGTATAACTGCAGGCTTGTCAATATGCAAAGGAACATATGGAGGTGTAGGCTCTTTACCCACATTGGTTTGCGACGAACCATAATCTTTAGCACGTGTCACAACATTGGTTGTCGACATCATGTTGATACAACCAGTTCCACCTTTGGCATTCGATGGGTTCTGATGCCCACCAGAAGCACTTCTGGATTCCACGTTCTTCGAAGCCATATTTTGGTTAGAGGTAAAGGATCCGTTAACACAGCTGGGCTCTGTGCAATGAACTTTGAGTCTTCATCGATATAAGGGAACAAGTAATTAAGATGGTCTCCCATACAAATCTTGTAAGGGAACTTAACCTTTCATTTATACTTCTTTCTCCCCCCAACATCCTTACCGTTCTTGTCATCATTAGAGTTATCCTTCCTATTCCCACCTCTCCTATTATTTCTTCCCTTCTTCTTATTACGTTCAGGCTGTTAGTTACCCTTCTGGTCCGACGAGTGTACTGAAAGCACATCTGCCGTTTGGGTGGGGTTGGATGAATCCATATCTTGTCTGGTCGTAGGTTGGTTAATAGACAAATTCCTCATTTGATTCATAACATGGTCTACGAATTTAGTACTCTCAGAACCAACAAATCCATCGGCATGTGGTCTAATTTTAAACTTAGGCTCAAAATTAGACCACGGTGCATTAGGGATAATCTCATATAAGAGCCCAGACTGAGTGTAAATCAAGTTCAACTACTGAGCTCACAAAATATCATATTCCTCATTCATAATTATAGATGTCAAAACATTCTTTGCAATATAAGGAAATAATGACTTGAGGAACCATTCCAATAAAAACTCGGGTGGAATGTTGGCCTTAATCAACCTCTTCTGTCTATGCCACTCCTGAATGTGATCAGAAATATGTGTGGCTTTGTCTTTCCAAAATGTCAAAAATAGTTTGGTACCAGCATCGTAACGTACTAGTAGTTTAAATTGGTTCAAAATTTTCATGGTTGGATCAGTAAACATCCGATATGTGCCCCCAAGAAACTCTATATACCATTTCTCCACAGGTCCCGTGAGGGTGCGTTGAAACAGTCTCAATCAAATAGAATCGTGATTCAAATAATTTGAAGAGCGCCATCGGTGGAAAGTGGTAACATGCTCTCCAAGGTACTCACCACCCTTACCTTCAAACTTAGGAATGATTGAAGGAAGCTTAGCGGCAACAACTGGCCACATCAGATCATGAGAAATCGTATCATTTGTCGATTTTGATAGGTCAGGAAAGTTCAATGTAGCTAAGAAATGGAGCCTAGGTTGTGCCATGGGTTTCCATGCTCTGTAACAATATTGATCCATATAGGGATGATTATATAAATACTGTGACCTTGGCCAGTTAGATAATAACCTCCTCCAACATGACCCATAAAAGGATACACGGGAATGTTATTATTTGGTATACCTTGAACCTGGGGTGCTACATAACCATAATTGTAGGATTGGTAAAAGGGTTGACCTCCGAGTATATAAGGATGCACATAACCTCCCGACGCAATAGTGTCGACAGACAAGGGAACAACATGGTTAGCGGTAGTACTCCATCTCGAAGGATCGTGCAGGTTATGAGGAGGATGTGTCATGAGAAAATCATTTGAAGGAACAATTCTAATGGATGAAGGAACATAGGATGGAATATAAGATGTACCTCCAACATTCATGTGTCTAGGGTCACCTCTGTGAAAGGTTATCCCAGTGTTATGTCTGGATGAGGGGTATGAAAATCCTACCACTAATGGTGCAGAAGGTGCAATATGACCACCATTAAACCTGTCAGCATGAAAAGGGATGGAAATTCCCCCAGGAACAACACTAGGACCTATACCAGGATCAACGATAGATGATGAAAAACTGTCAGTCACATATGGAATGCCAAATATAAAAGGTCTAGTGCTAGAGGAAACAAGATGAGTCTCATCACCCAACCTTCGTGAAGAAGACCTTCGAAAAGCAGCTTCAAAATGTGACAACTGGGGTCGTGAAGTGTAATACGTGCTAGTCCTGTGAGGTTCGGTTTCAATCGAATTCCCAGGTCTCGCATGGGTTACATTCCTCATCCCAGAGGATGGATAAGGAGGGATGTCCACATGCTCATATGTAGTACTCATGAGAATGGTGTGTGAGTCTGTTGGGTGTTATAATGTCTAGATTAATTCACCTAATCTTTAATTATCGACTGGGATTGGTAGGATTAGAGTTGACACAAAATATATGCGAAGGTAGAGGGGTTCTTATGGTGTTGTGAAAATATTTTAACAAACAAAAGATCGAAAGATCTTTCAAAATGAAAAACCGAGTCAAACTCCTAAGAATTCAACTATTGAGTCAATTAAACCGAGACAAAATATTAAACTAGATAATTAATAATTTATTAAACTGAAAATGATATTATTAACAAATAATCTTTAACTTGGAAACTAAGATGCAAGGAAAACCTAATTAATAAGCAAGTAGAAAACTTAATAAAACAAGCAAAGAGAAGCAAGTAGAAAACTTAATCAAACAAGCAAGTAGAAAACTTAATAAAGAAAATTAAATAGAAAGAAACAAGTAGAAAACTTCATAGGAAAATAAAATAGAAAGAAACAAGTAGAAAACTTAAAAGGAATGTCTTTGAATTATGTCCTACAAGTCTCTTTCAATAATCACACAATGAAAAAGGAACAACCTAAAAACATACTAAGGATATCACATACAATACTGAAATTACATGTAAAGGAATAAATTAATCTAAATGCATAAACACAAAACAATACATCGGTAAAGAAATCAGAAACAAATTCAAGGAACAAAACACAAGACAGCTTAATTCAAGGTGAAAAGAAGTAAAGAAAATAATAAAACTTTAATACATAACCTAAGACACTCTAACTTTAACTTCAATGTTAAATTAAACTATTATCTAACTATCTCAGTCAAAACATAATTCAGACACTAACAAAACAGAACTGAAAACAATCTCAAAATACATAAAAAAAACACTAAAAACGAAACTAAGGGCTGAGTGACAGACTGAACTGTGGGTCTGAAAGGGGTGGTTGAATGGCAGTTTAAACAGGCTGTCTAAATGACAGTATGCACAGTTAAAACAATAAAAATTAACCTAAATGATCTAATCTTCAGCTGAATTTGTGCAGATGCAGATCTAATGCATAGAGACAATAAGTAAACCTAATTATTAAGAAAATTTAATAGTTGCATAACCTTAAACAAATTCATAAAGATAAGGAAAACATTGCATGTTAATAGACAAAATAGAATTTAAATTGCATACCTAATAACTTATGACAGAACAGAAATAAACAAAATTGAAGTTACTTGATTTAATAAAAAGCAATCTATTCTATCTAACTTGTAGATAAACTAAACAATAAACTGGAAATGAAATGACTGAAAACAAAGCTGAAAGAAAACTATGCGCGTAGTTAACTATCTAATTCAGAAATAAAATTGCATTACAGAAATAATAAAACAAACTGTAAATTAAACTAGCTGCAACTGAAAAATGAAAGAAACAAACAAGAAAAGAAACCTACGGTTGAGGAGGGGCCCTCTCAGCAATCAGGGGTGGTGCCTGGCTAACTTCTACTCAAATTCAATCTTCAACAGCAACACATACAGCTCTTTATTCATACGATGGAACATAAATACAATGTACTCAAGAACAAACTAATGAATTATTTCTAACTCTCCGACTTTCTAGCTCTAGCTAACTGAGCTCTCACACAAAGGTTGATTTATATAATAATTTACAAAGATGAGCAAGTTGACCCTTTAGTGGTCGACTACTCTATAAATTTAGTCGATCATAAAGGCGTTTAACTAATCACAGGACAATGCACAGGAATCTTCCCTTCTTCAGTGCGGTTTTGGTCTTCTTCACCGGATAGTGAACACATAGGCTCCTTCTTCAGCGTAGCAGATCTTCATATGTGGAGCATGAGTCCTTCTTCAGTGTGAATGTGAACTGGTGGTGAACAGAGGAGAACGCATGGGTCAGTATTCTAGAGTGTATATTAAATGCATCAACTCAGCGTGTGATCAGCAGGCGAGGTGTTGACAAAGGAGGCTGCAAGCTGGCGGATTATCTAGAACACAAGCTCCATCACTCGTACATGTGGACAGCAGGTCGTTTACATGTTGTTTCACATTTTAATTGCTTGAAATTAATTCTCAACAATGCGTAGTCTATTTAACGATCTGGACGGAGAGCTAGACAGCAAGCTGGGTCATGTCCTGGATACGCTAGGTGTTGATCTAGGGTGAACGAAGTGTCTGTTTACTGGTGCGCTTCAGGACTATAATCTACAGCAACACGTTTCAACATCTAGAAAAATACCAGCGAGTTTCGCGCAGTGAGATGGATGACAAGCTAGATGTCGAGCTCGATGTGCTGTGAGCAAGGCAGGATGAATGCATTCTTGTTATTAATTTGTCCCAAAAATATTGTAAAATTTGCAAACAAATATATAAATTAATTAATACATCAAATGTGCTTTAATAATGTCAATTTTAATTAATAAAATCATAAAAAAATGATAATAATAAATAGATTTCATATAAAACTTAAATTCATACATACCTTAGCTAAATAGTGATCTGCGTGACATAAAATATATAGAAATATAATAAAACATATGTTTAAATGAGTAATTTAACTGCCAGAAATGATAACAATTCTAGGATCAACAAAGTCACAGTGTGTATAAATATGCCTAGAATGTCTATTCCTTTTCTGAGTAGGAGGAGGATATCCACAAGGTGAAATACTTGCTAAACAGCGAGAACGACAGGATGTCAAAAATCACTCCATGATAACTCCACAAAATCAAAAAGACTCAACCAATAACGAACCATAAAGAAATCTAGCGCAAAAAGAGCACACTCCTAAGAAAATATAAGCCATATGCAAACAAGCCAAGAGGGAGGATAAATGATCTCCCGAATGCAGCAGGTATGTGTTGACACAGATGTGTCAAAAGGGATCCACTTACCTTTGACACCCCTTTTCACTGCGATCTCCCTAAGCACTGACCCAGACAGGTTTTACCCTGTCCAGGAACACTTACGAAGAAGATGAAGTCTCACCCGAGATGTTCGAGGGAGACCTGCAGGAACCACATTTTTGCAATAAGGAGGAGTATTTGCACACCTATTCTCTATCTGTTGTAGTACTAACCAAATATTCAGGTGAGGGTTTTAACACCAACCATTTATATTTGATCGCATCAAGAACCATTCATATTAGATTTAGTCATCGTGAAATAGATTGACAAACATAAACTCAGTCAATATGCAAAGACATCACATCATTCAAGAATATAAACCATTTCACAGTAGTTTATCATTCAGATCACCTCATTGAAAACACAAAAACCAGCAAAACACAAGACAAAGAGTTTACAACATCATATGCACATGAAAACAGGTTCCCAAAATACATTCTCAGATTTTCAAAATAGAACCAAAACAAGAGATACCAAGATCGATCTTCTGTAGATGATAAAAAATATAGTCTAAGAAAAAATTCCCGGTCTCATTCTCATGCTCTTGATTCTTTCCTACTACGTTTCTAACTCAATATATAGGCTTGCACCTTTACAAAATGGTCCACTTGTAACTACTTTCTAACTAACTTGGACCAAAAAGTAAAAAACTATGACCAAATCGACGCTTGTCGACTTCTCTACCTTGTGCACTATTTCTGAATTTTGCATCATGCACATCCATATTGTTACGGAGAGAAATTCCTATGGCTTGGGGTACCACAACAGACATATTAACTCCAGAAATCAATCCTACCCTATATGCAAGAGAAACCAAACATCTAACACTAAAGGATCCTGATTCGTACCTTATTCCGGACGGTTGATGTAGATCCCCATTGAGCTTTTCCACTCTCACTTGTATTAGCAATTTGCTTCCTTAACATTCAGCAAACAAGACAAGCATGCTATATATAATTGTTTTTGACCTACTCTAGCATATATAATCAATAACATATAAGCATTTAAAAGCATCCATGGATCAAATACTCATTTAAATACACATTATTGGACAGGAAAAGATGTTTCTATTGATATAAAACAGAGATTACAATAGTGACAACCTCTGTCGGCACATCTGCGAATCAGAGAAACTGAGTCCCCCACTTGGGCCTCCACCACTTCAATCCTCCATCTCTCGATAGCAAGCTCACAAGCAAAAGGAAAGCTTGGGAAGAACACAAAGTGCTCCAGGGGACAAAGGGATGCAAACTCAAGTATAAGCTCCGGCAACAATGGAATATAGTTTTCTTGCTCTTCAATTCCTCTCCCTTCAATGTATCCAAAGGGTTCCTTATATAGCTCTTCAATGGGGTAATGGAAGGTCGAATCTGAGCGATCTCAAGTCATATGGAAGGCCAAGAGACAGGTGACTCGGATCCACATCAAGGAAAACTCCAAAATCATTTGGCCTTTTGCACACATCCCGATCTACGTGGGTTTAAGGGTCAAACCCGCGTATATACACGAGAAAGGGATTAAAAGTCATGTATGGCAATTATTGCACGTTTTTAGGGATGATCTTGGAAACATCGAAGGTACAAAAATGTTCCATGGGGTCTAAAGAGTCTGTAGAGGGACAAGTAAGGCCATAAAGGTGTGATCCACCATGTGTGGTAAAATCAGCTGTAACAGATGCCCCCTAATGTGTGATGTCAGAGGGGTCATACGATGGCCGAAATACATTATAAGTCCATCCTAGAAGTGGAGTTATGAAGAACCTAGTGGAAGAACCATCCATCCAATCAATACAATACAATGATGAAAACTCTGCACATAACTGCAAGTAGATCTAGCAGTCCCAGATACATAAGAGTACAATGGCCATGAATAGGCATCATACATAATATGACATGTGTGGTCATCGTCATGTACAATATAGATAGATAAGAATCTCCATGATGAATATATACACGGGATCATGATCTCCATGTAAGCTGAAGGTATATACTGGATCAAGATCTCCATAATGGCTGGAAATATCTTACATATGCTGGAATCAAGTCACGAGAGCTGAAATATCATGAACAGTGGCACAATCAAGGAGGTGGCATATATGAGATGCCACCAGTCTAGAAGGTCTTCTACAAAAACCGATGCAATTACATTTCCTACTATGTGAATAGAGGTGTCAAGGTCGAACATAGTAGTCCATCATCTGATTACCGGTCATTGATGTATACCATTAACAAACACGAGATCACCCACCGATAATGAAAATGGGAATCAAGGTTCTAGAGTGCAAACTACCAAGTGTGAATAAATGTGTTGAGTTCGAACACTTGAGAGAATCCATTGAACAAGGGACATTGATGTATTCCCAAAAAATTGTCGATGGAAAGAGAATCTGCCACTGATGACTACAAGTCTCAAGGCACTCAAAACTGACTCTAGATTCCTATCCCAGAATAAATGATCTGAAGTCGATGGGATGAAATCCGTTAGAAGGAGGGAATTAAGGCATCCCCCATCATCCAACACGAGGTACTCAGCAAAGATGTATAATGTGGAAGGACTTGATCATAATGTGCACGAACCAGTAACTGTATCGGGAATGGCCGACATGCAAAGTCAAGATAACTGAGGAATGGCCGATTCAGGTTTCAACTTCCTTTGAACAAGAGAATAAAGGTGAATGGTCACTGAATGTAGGCAGCATAAACTCAATATACAAAACTGGGAAATCTCTGCAACACAGGAGGCATCAACAGAGGCTCCATAGGGACTGGAAGCTTAACCAGTCGGTTGAGATAAACTTAGATAAACGAGTACATCTCCTAAAGTCAAACTATTAACCCAACCAATGGATGTGATATACAGTGCTCTGTTCAAAGGCGACATGACTCGTATGCTGCCAAAGATAACATCTTTTCTTGTTCGGATTTTTGGTTTTTTGATTTTTTTTTGGACTTTTTCAAATATTTTGAAAAGATTGAAAAACAATAAAAGTGCTTTATAGTTACAGACTAGGAGGAGACGAGTGTCAAGGGGAAAACAAACTAATTCCAAGCAGTGGAACATACCTATGCTCAATGAAAGGACACATGTGTAGGATAGCGACACTCGGGGGAAAGTCCCCTCCCGATAAAAATAGGGAATCAAGCTGCAAAGGATATACAAAATGGCTCTATGTGGCTATACATGAGACAAGCTCGGGCTATATGGCTGATACTCAAAGTCAGGGAAGCTAGCATAAGGCTCAATGAGGCAGGAAAAGCTCATGATAATGCAATTACAACTTGACATAAGGGAGTCCTGAGGAAATAGGCCAGAAAAAAAGATCAAGAGGAGTATGAGGCTCTTGCAAAATGACATGGTGATACTATACAATGGACTCCCACACCCTAAAGGACAAAATGTTGGCATGGGCACCAAATGAAAACAAGGAGCTAACTAGGGCACCCATGTAAGGTCAAACTCTACCATTCACATCATGTCACTTCTAAAACAGCAAGAAGGTTTTGTGATAGGATAGAATGGGTTCATACCTAAGGTTATAATGAAATGGTCATAAGGTCATGAAAAATGCAAATGGAGGTGAAATCTAATCTATATGCCAGTTTAAATATCATACCTAAAATTGGCATGAACGGGTCAAAACAAAGGTCGAAACGACACTCAAAACGGTCTCCTACATCATCATATTAGTCAAAAACGGTCCAAAAGGGTCAAAAACGGTTCAAAACAATAGCAAGGGGGTAAAAATTTGAAAATTTTCTATAAATAGTAAAAAATTCAAAACATTATATAACATTTGAAATTTTTACCCAATTGAGCTCAGAACTTCAAACACAAATTCCAGGAGTTTCGTCTGACGAAATCCGACACCATTTTTTCCAGGTAACTTCCCATGCCCTGCTCTTCCATTTGCATGTAAATTTTTTTAATTTCCATGGTCAAAATCTATTTCTAGGACATTCTAAGATAGTCGCTTTGGCCCACGCAGAAATCGAGGATTTTTCCGCATATAGGGCTGGCTATACGCGGAAAAATGGCCCAAATTCACGTACTTACATGGTTGTTTTACAAAAAGGTGCATATGCGGCTGTGTTTAATGTTTTTTAAGACAAATAATGACCAAAACTCAATCTAAATGTGCAGGATGGTTCTAGAATGGAGGGAGAGAGAACACAAGGATGTAGAAGAGGTTGTACGGGGCGATCTAATGGCTCAACAAGCTCTTTGTGCATGTGGGCTATACAAGTTTTGGTGTCTTGGGGGCTTAAGGGCCAAACCAAGACTACTGCAGATGCTAGTAGACTACTGGGATCCTAACTCAGAGTCTTTCCATATCGACGGGATGTCCCTCACTATAGAGGTGGAGGACATATACTTCATTACAAGATTGTCCCGACGGGGAGAAGTGGTGAACCTACGTTCGCGCGAGCCTGGAGGTGGCATCACCATAGATGAGTATATTGATGTATACTGTTATTTGAACACAGAGAAGGTTGGGAGTCAGATCCCAACAAACTCTATACAGGTACTAGGCCTGAAGGCCATACTACTGACACTTGAGAGGATAGCAGGGCTAGCCTCACTCCACCAGGCCTTGCGGCCCTTGATGTTCTATGCAGTGGAGTGCATGAGACCCATAGTTTATGATTGGAGTACTGCGCTGTTGAGTAACATGAAGCAATAGATCAGCAACTACAAGATGGGCAGGGTACAAAACTTCGGTTTCAGCAGCATACTGAGCACGTTCTTCTTCAAGCGTGTTCCAAGGCTCAGCCCTAGAGTTGACATTCCTCCTCACGAGGTTTGATATCTAGCCCAACGATGTTGGGCAGATGCGATGCACAAACTAGGTGGAGGTAGGGTGTCTAACCCCTACCCAGCTAATTTCTTTCCATGGTGGTGGCGGCAGATAGTTGCCATCGATGATTACCCCTATCCGGGGATAGATTTTCAGAGAGGTCCCTACATGCCCCTACCACTAGGATCAGCATACGATGACATCGGTAACGAATCCCAACCCTCTTTTTAAGTTTTTTGAATTATTTATTTTTTTGTGTTTTTTGATATATGGAACCAAAAGACATGTTTTTGCATGATGACACATAGTGACAATATGTCATATGTATGCAGATGTAGGACCACAACGGCCTGACGGTTTCCCTTGTCATAGATGGAGGGGACAAGGAGATGACATTATGGGTTTGGATGTAGAGCGGACACTCCAAAGCATCCACACAAACTTTGTGTGGCTGACACATAGGGTACCCATGGTGCAAGTCGATGACTTGCCTGAGGCTATGCAGCGTCAGGTGGTGGGTGTACCACGAGCATGGGTGTGGTTGTTTCGACGGCTAGCTAGAGCCGTGGTGACTTTCCACAATCAAAACCCCCCTCCTCCTCCCCAAGCTTAGATGCCTGGGAATGACACATTTTTGTACTACCGTGTATTATATTTTGGTGGCTCAGAAGCCCCATTTTTGTATTATGACACTTATGTATTATGACATCACTTTTTGGATGTTTAATGAAAAACTTTTATGATGATTGATTTCATTTATTTACATGTGTAAAAATGTATGTTTGTGATGAGCTTATGGTCTGTGAAACAAATGTCAATCTAACACATAGTTAGCATATGAGTCAGCATCTTGATTATAAATTCTTGGAACATGTATGTATGTTATGTTGTCAAATTGTCGTTCTAACAATATCACACGTAAGAATCTTCATAATAATGTTGGATCCCTAACATGATATAAGCCATTCAGCTGTGACACTATTAACTGTGAATCAAGACGTACCTCAAGAGAGAGAACACCATGTGAAATGGCATCCCGTAGAAAATCAATAACGGGACTATACTCAACAACATTGTTTGAAGAGGGCCGTAAACATACGCCTCCTGAAGACAATATCTAACCCATAGGATTATAAATCACCCAAGCAGCAGAGGCTGAGTGTTGAGTGTGATGGCTAGCACCATCAGCGATTCCTATATATATCGAAGACTCCATTGACATTTGCCATAAGAAACAAAAGCTAATCAACAAACCCGATCACCATAAGAAAAACCTAACTATTCAAAATACTGTACAATAATATACAATAATCAGCCCTAGCTGATGATCATGCATAGTACTTTTTAATATAGAGCCCATTTCTAGGCTCCGCCAAGGTTGTCCCCTTGTAATCTACTAGCTCATAGGCACCCTTCTCTAACACACATTTGACAACATAAGGACCATGCCACATGGGGTTAAACTTTCCTACCCCCAAGGGTTCTTTTGATTGATCCCACAAAAGGACCAAATCTCCTTCACTAAACTTACTCGAACAGACAAATTTATCATACTGGACCTTAATGCGATGCTTATTTACTTCTAGAGCCACTAAGGCATCTCGGCACTGCTCATCAAGCTGCTCCAATTGGACCAAACGTTCCTCCTATTAACCCAAAAATCCCCCACATAGCTCTCAATGGCATACACCACCCAAGGACACCATCTCACAACACTCATTTCACTCCATAAGACCTTCCATTTGACCCCCAAACCTCCAAAAGAGCCCAAGGATGAAGAAAAGGGCTAAAAACCCCAAAAAAGAGCCCAAAATACCCATAGGAGCTAAAGCCCTCAAAAAGGGGCTAAAACCCTAAAAGGGGCTAAATTTAGGGCAGAAGGGGCTAAAGCCCTGACCAAGGGCTTAAAACCCTAAAACCCCTTGGAAAAGATATAAAAGGAGGGTGGGGGGTCACTCTCAAAACACTCCTCCCTTGCCTATTGTTATGCTACCCATGGATGCTTTGAGACCTTTGCCTCTCAAACCACCCACATTCCCTCTCCTCCACATCCATTCCCATTTGAGCCATTGCTCCCCCAAACAAGAGAGAGAGGCTTCCAGGAGCTAGGGCATGGTGGCCCATTTCCACCCAATAGAGGTATAATGTTTCTTTACATGTTTGTTTAGTTGTTTTTTCTTTCTAATCTTGTTTTCTAGTTGCAGGTTTTATTATTGACATTGTTTGCAGGTTTCTCCATGGTAGCTTAGGCTTTTTTTGCAAGGTTAAGGAGGTGGAACCCTAACCTATTTTATACAGAGGGGTTCACAAAGCTTCATCCCAACTTATTATTTCTGCTCTTGCTATTAGATCTAGTTTACATTTGTTGCCATTTGCTTATTCTTGTTTAGATTAGCTTAGTTTAATTTGTTGCTCTATTTATGCTATTTCCATTTCATTTTTTCCTGTTTTCAAAGAGTAGGAACCTACCCTTGTGCCCTATAGGCACAAGGGATCCATTCTTGCTCCTGTAGTGAGGATAAATCCTCACTACACCTCCAATGGGGAAGTGTCTGGTAAAATATCTATGGCTAGCTTCAATGAAGGGATTTCGCATTCAATCGGCAAGACAAACTCCACTCCATGTACAAGCTGATATGGAGAAAAACCGGTGGTAGTCTTAACCGCGGTTCTATAATCCCACAAAGAAGGATTTAACCGTGGGCATAGCCTCAGCCCATTTCGTGAAATAGTCAACAGCCACTATAATATTATGATGCCCCCCAGCTAAAGTTGGGTTGCAATCCATGAAATCAAGCCCCCACTTAGTGAAGGGACCAGCGGTGATAATCAAATGTAACGGGGCAGGATGTGAGTGCATATTGCATGCAAACACCTGGCAAGGGTGGCACTTCTTGACCGCATTGACACAATCTTTAAAGATCGACGGCCAAAAATAACCCACTCTCAAGATTTTTTGGGCTATAGAAATCCTAGATAAATGAACACCACAGGCCTCTCCATGGAATTCATTCAGCACAAGATTAGCCTCCTCATGAGTTAAACAATGATGTAAAATGGAATCTACCGCACGGCGGTACAATGTGTTATCCACTATAAGGTAGTTCTTGGATACGTGACGTAACCGTCGTCGTTTATCCCCTGAAAGGTGAGTAGGGACCTTCAATGTTTGTAAATATATGATGATATCCCCATACCATGGATCCAAAGTTGAGATCAGGAAAATGTGCTCATCGACAAATGTATCTTCACAAACTTCCTCCTCCTCCTCGCTTGGGAAATCAGATATAATCTCCACAAAAATCAATGATTTTTTCGATTTTGCCGAAACAAACTCGAGATCGAATTCTTACAAGATGAAAATCCACTTATTATACTCTCCCTCGATCATCCTTCTAGTGAGGATGAACTGAAATGGATTGACATGGGCTACCACCAAGGTCTGGCAAAGGAGAATGTAGTGTCTCAATCTTTGAACCACATGAACGGTAGCTAAGGTAAGTTTCTCCACATGGGAATAACGGATCTTCGCATCTACAAGGTTTCAGCTCAAATAATATACAACATGCTCATACAGCTCCTCATCCTCTTGAACCAAAACCATACCAATCGTCTCCATGGACGCAGCCACATAAAGAAAAAAGTCATGGCTATAGTCGGGTGGACTAATTACGGGGTCCAATGCTAAGGCTCATTTAAGTGCATCAAAGGACTCCTAGGCTCACTCATCCCAGCAAAAGGTAGTGTCCTTCTTCAAAAGATGCATAAAGCCTTTAGTCAAATTGGAAAAATTAACCATGAATATCCGCAAGAAATTTGCCATGCCTTGCAAACATTGAAGATGTCTAATGTTTCTCGAGGGAGAAAATTGAATTATTGCCTCAACCTTTAAGGGATCGACTCTTATACCCTCCTTGGAGGCAATGAACCCTAACAAGCAACCAGACTTCATGCAAAAGATGCATTTATGAGGATTTAACCTAACCAAATAATGGCGACATATTTCGAACACTAATCTCTAATGGTAGGAATGAAACATCCTCTGACGAGAATGAGCAGCAAGGTCGTCCAAAAAGACTTCAGTAATCGATTTGAGATCATGGAAAATCAAGGTCATAGCCTGCTGAAATGTGGCTCCGGCGTTTTTAAAGTCGAAAGGCATCTTCCGATCTGCAAAGGTACCCCAAGGACAAATAAAGGCATTTTTATGTTGGTCCTCAAGTTTGATATGGATCTGATTGTATCCGAAAAATCCATCCATAAAGGAAAATACCTCGCTTCCCACACACTCATCCAAGATTTGATCAATAAATGGTGTGGGAAAATTATCCTTAGGACAGGCACGATTCAAGTCATGGAAATCAATGCATATACGGATCGCTCCCTGCTTCTTATCAACCAGAACGGGGTTTGAAACCCACTCCATCAAGGGAACAGGATAGATAAAACTAGAATTTAACAGTTTTTCTATCTCAGCCTTAATTGCGGGTGCTTTTCTAGGATTCACCACACGCAAGCGTTGTCAAACAGGCTTAGCATTGGGATAAGTTTTAATTTCATGTTCAACAATCCGAGGGTCGATACCTGGCATTTCCTCCTATGACCAAGCAAATATATCACGAAACTCTTTGAACAAATCAGTATACTCCTGAATCTCAGCATGGGAACATTCTGTCGCAATATAGACATTCTCAATCTTGTCAGGATCACGAGAGATATTGATAGGGATGGTAGGATATATATTCGCCATGTTTCCATCAGCCATCGGAACAAGAGAGCACAATGGAACCATGGGACTACCAATTCTCTCACTAAGAATCTCCCCAAATTATTCACAATCCAAATGGTCAAGCTCAAGAAGAAAATAAGATCTATGATGTAACTCTTCCCAAGGTGGCCTCAATAATAGCTTCATTTGATAGAAAAACACTATCAAGGAAATCATGTGTGTGAGAAGACTCAACTTCCCATTTAGGCAGCACATATGGGTCCTCCTCCTCCGTCCGTGAAGAGGAAGGACTAGGCTCTACAACACATTCAAGATTCACTTGATATGCTATCATTGTTGTAGGCAACGGCACGTCCCTTTCGATAGGCTTACTCAAAGGAATTAGTGTAGGAAGGATCCAAGGATCTTCCATTTGGGTAGCGTGAAAAGACACCAAACTCAATTAAGATGAAGCCCCACCTGAACTAGACCCAATCATAAGAATGGGTGCAGGACAACCAAAGGTTCCCATAAGGGATGGATACATGCCAACACCCACACTCCCAGTTACCGGCTGAGAATGATCGATAATCGGGATAGAAGCTCCCGATGATGCGGTAACACTCGGATTTTTGAATGATTTTTGATCAATCGTAACAATCTTCCCATTAAATGGAAAGCATACAACTCGAAATAGAGAAGAAGCTACGGCTTGCATACTATACATCCAATTCCTACCCAGTAACATATTCTAATCAAGGGGCGCATCAACCACCTTGACCTCGATCGCGACGATCTTCCCTCCCAAATGGACCTTAAGAGAAGGAAGAATTTCGTGTGGCCGAAACAATCTACCATCAAAATATGTAAACATGGTAGCATATTTAGACAACTCAGGGAAACCCAAACCCTTCCAACATGACAAAGACATCACAGAAGCAGCAGCGCCTTCGTCAATAACAGTGCATTTTACGGTCATGTTAAGACATTCTACATGAATCAAGAGATACACATAGTAAGGCAAGCAAGGCTGTAGTCCCGCGGTTTCAAATTTGATGACAGAGGAAGAGTGATCATTGTTAACACCAAGAGTAAAAAGCAAAGCCTTCCTTTGCGAAGGACAACTCTGAAGTACTTCAAGTGCAGACATCGCACAAGGAGTGTGGCCCAAATCCTCGACAACTGAATAGTTCTGGGCATCTCGGGCATTAGGATTGTGTCCCAAATGATTTAGGACTCCCTTAGGAATGCAAGGTGTGACTTTGGGTTTATCCACATGGTTTTCAATACGCAAAGGACTCCCAGGTGGAGCAGGTTCCTTTCCAAGGTCTAGTTGTGACGAACCACAGTCCTTCGCACGAGTCACAACCTTAGTAGCATGCACCATGTTGATGCAACCATGAACACTACTAGCTTCCAACTGATCTAGATATCCACTAGATTGATCATGGGTCCTCGAGTTCATGTTTTGATTATGGGGTAAAGAGTTGGTCAGCACAGCTGGGCCCTGTGCTATGAACCTCGAGGCATCTTCCATACAAGGGCACAAGTGAGTGAGGTGGTCATCCTTACACAACTTGCAAGGAAACTTAACCTTACGTTTAGATTGCTTGTACCCCCCCAACATTGCAGGCGTTCTTGTCATTAAAATTGGAATTTTCATTGCTATTCCCACCCTTACGATTGTTCTTACCCTTTGTCTTGTTCCTTCCGGATTGATGGTTACCCTTTTGGTCCAACGATTGCACCGAAAGCACATTCGTCGTTTGGGAGGGTTGAGATGAAGTTGTGGCTTGTCTCGAGGCAGATTGGTTGATAGACAATTGACTCACCTGTTGCACAACCGAATCCGTAGTTTTGGTACTCGTACAACCAACAATGCCATCGGCATGTGGTCTAGGTTTCACCTTAGGGTTGAAACTAGAACACGGAGCGTTAGGAATGATCTCATATAACAATCCAAATTGAGCATAAATCAAATCCAATTCTTGTGCCCTAAAAATGGCTTTTTCCTCGTTCTGAACTCTGGACGTAGAAACATCCTTCACTATATAAGGCAGTAACGATTTAAGGAACCACTCGAGGAGAAAAACTGGCGGTATGAAGGCTTTAATCAATCTCTTTCATCTACGCCACTCTTGGATATGGTCTAAGATATGCGTGGATTTGTCTTGCCGAAATGTCGACAAGAGTTCTGTACCAATGTCGTAACGCACTAGTAGTTGGAAGTGATTGAGAAAAATCATAGATAGGTCATCGAACAAAACGAATGCCCCCCTAGGTAACTCTATGTACCATTTCGCTGCAGGCCCGGTGAGGGTGCATTGAAATAGCCTTAAACGGATCGAATCATCATGTAAGGAATTAGAAGAGCACCAAAGGTGAAATGTAGTAACATGTTCACTAGGATCTTCTCTTGGTTTGCCCTTGAATTTTGGAATGTCCGAGGGAAGCTTGGTAGGGACAGTCGACCAAGCCGGGTCATGAGATACCGGATCAATCGTTAGTCTCGACAAGTCAGGTAAATTTAATGTTGAGAGTACCATGCAAACCTAGGCAAGTACCTAGTGCAAGTACCATGCAAAATGCAAAGTGCTATGATGCATAATGATGCAAAGAAGCAAATATTTTTGGATTTTTTGAATAAAAATGAGATAATAAAGCAAAAGAATGACTCTACTAGTCGCAGACTCTGCAAGCACCATCAAATAGCACCCACGCAAATCAATAAGGTAAAAGAGACCTAATGCACTAATCCCAAAACAAAAAATCGAAAATGCAATGACAAGAACATTCTTAAAAAAAAAAATTACCCTAAAAAGCGTCTCTGGTCAGAAACAAAGGTGTATACAAACTCTAGACGCATCTAAGGAGACTCAACAATCATCAAAACTCACCCAGCAACACTCAATATTCCTCTAAAAGGAAAAAATCAGGGCATATGCGACCGTGTGTAGAAAACCCGTGTATATACACGGATATCTCAATCAAAACCGCCTGTACACGCGACTATGAGGCAAAAACTAACATACAGGAAGAAAAAGAGATAAAAATGAACGCAAACAGATATGCTGAGACAAAATTCACTCCTATCAGACACTACCAGGAAAACATGCCCCCATACCAAACTCAAAAACAGAGAAATCATAGCAATTCAAGAACATTCAATGCCGATAAAAAACCCCAAAGGAAAAATGACTAGGAACTCCCCAGCGGAGTCACCAATTCTGTTACGGAGAGAAATTCCTATGGCTTGGGGTACCACAATAGACAGATTAACTCCAGAAATCAATCCTTCCCTATATGCAATAGAAACCAAACATCTAACACTAAAGGATCTCAATTCGTACCTTATTCCGGACGGTTGATGTAGATCCTCGTTGAGCTTTTCCACTCTCACTTGTATTAGCAATTTGCTTCCTCAACATTCAGCAAACAAGACAAGAATGCTATATACAATTGTGTTAGACCTACTCTAGCATATATCATCAATAACATATAAGCATTTAAAAGCATCCATGGATCAAATACTCATTTAAATACACATTATTGGACAGGAAAAGATATTTCTATTGATATAAAATAGAGATTACAATCATGACAACCTCTGTCAGCACGTCTGGGAATCGGTGAAACTGAGTCCACCACTTGGGCCTCCACCACTTCAATCCTCCATCTCTCGATAGCAAGCTCACAAGCAAAAGGAAAGATTGGGAATAACACAAAGTGCTCCAAGGGACAAAGGGATGCAGAATCAAGTATAAGCTCTGGCAACAATGGACTATAGTTTTCTCGCTCTTCAATTTCTCTCCCTTTAATGTATCCAAAGGGTTCCTTATATATCTCTTCAATGGGGTAATGGAAGGTCGAATCTAAGCAATCTCAAGGCATATGGAAGGCTAAGAGACAAGTGACTCGGATCCACATCAAGGAAAACTCCAGAATCATTTAGCCTTTTGCACACATCCCAATGTACGTGGATTTAAGGGTCAAACCCACGTATATACGTGAGAAAGGGATTAAAAGTCTCATATGGAAATTATTGCATGTTTTTAGCGATGATCTTGGAAACATCAAAGGTACAAAAATGGTCCATGAGGTCTAAAGAGTCTACAGAGGGACAAGGAAGGCCATAAAGGTGTGGTCCGCCATGTGTGGTAAAATCAGTTGTAACACATATCACCTGCCAACAGGACCCCAACACAAAATTTTGGCTCATCCTCGAGCCATGTCAACTGGATATTGTGTACTCATTGATCTTGATCTTGAAATATTCATATTGTTGTTTAACTTCATCAATTGAAGATTTTGATTTTGTGTTGATTGTTGTGCATTCTTATGCATCCTGCTCAATCGGATGCTCGACAAGTTTTGCAGTCACTTCCTTGCAATTGTCCTATGTATCTTGAAGCACATTAACTACATGTTGCAGCTGCAATGTTTTCCCAAATTTCTAAAAAAAATTGGACCCTCCTTGTTGATTTGGTTGAAGACCGTTTTTGTTCCCACTCTGCTACACGTTTGGATTGTTTGAGGGCAGTTGTTTTCTTGCTTTTCGGGAAATTGTTTGTGTCTGCAAATGCTTTGGACTGTGGAATTTGGCAAGTTTCATGTTGTTTTATCGCTGTCAAAGTTTGGTCGAGGTTTGAAATGGAATTTTAGTCGCCGCTATTTCGGAGGACAAATAGAGATTGGACTGATGATTAGTTGTTTCTTTCGCCGATCATGCGGTTTTATTGTTTCAAATTTTTGCTTTGCGATGTTTTCCGAAATGTTTGGACTTTGATCGAAAGCTATGGGCTGATTATATTCCGCCGTTTCGGCTCCAGAGTAGACTAACCATCCGCCACACTGCTTTTCATTTCGCCAATGTTTTGTTCTATTTTTCTCCGATGTTGATTAGTCTGCGGAAATTTTGGACCGTATAAATTCCATCGTTGCGGCTATGTACCGTACTAATCGTCTGATGCTGTAGTATATCTCACCTCCGACGTTTAGATGCCCTCTTCTAATGTTTTATCTCACCGACGTTTGGTTTGTGCTCCGGAACCCCTAGACCATGGGTCACCCACCGTTGCGACGTTCCAGTGAACTAACCAACCGATGTCAAGTATTCTGATTTGTCGATGGGGATTTTTATATGCTCGATTCCTTATCATTTTCCTGCCATTGTTATGAGCTTGTAATTAGTTCCATGAATGGCGAGATGTGCTTTGTTTTTATCAAGTTGATATTTTCACGTTGAAAACGCAGTACCGGTTTTACTTTTAACGCTGGTTTGATTGGTAGTTTGGTTTATGTTTGTTGAAGGTAGTCCGGATGAATGATGAGTTGTTCGTCTGATTGTAGGCAAACCTAGGAGATTTTCTATATTCAGTTGATGACTACTGCTGCAAAAAGGGAAATTGGCTTAAGAAAGGAAAAACTGAAGCATAAAGAAGAAAACGAAAGTCTGAGACTGACAGGATATCAAAAGGACCATCGGACTACGAAGCATAATCATTGAGAGCAAAGGCTTAGGCTTGGGCAGTTCGTCAGTTACCAAGCCAGACCCGTTTTCATAAAAGTGTTTATCTGAAATGTAATGTCTAAATCATGAGCATTCACAAAATGAAAAAAATATCAGATTAAAACGGTTGGGGGGCAACTCAAAGGTTTTGGCTGGTTTTTGTATAAATATACGAAAGTTAGAGGGAAGAGGTGCTTTTTCCCAGTGAGACTTGTGAAAAACTTTTTTTAAGAGGAACTATTTCGTTTTGCAATAATATAATTACAATTTTTCCTGTTGGAGAAAGTGTTGTGTGGAATGTTCAAATGTGGTGAAATGAACAATGTTGAAGGGGAACTATTTCGTTTTCAGCTGTGTTTCATTAACTGTGAGATCGTTCTAACTTTATGAACCTATGTTCTTGTATGAATGTTCTTTGGTTTATTTTATGATAATTTCCACTATGAGTAATGAAAGTTTTAACAAACAACGAGCTATCTTGTTGTGCATATCTCTATTCATGTTTATGTGTTTTGATTCTAAGAACAGCTATCTGTGATTTATCTTAACATATGAGCAGTAATACATTACTCATTAATCGATAATCTTGCTCCCTAGGGATAGCTTAGTTAGTCTTGTTTTTTGTTTTGTGTGATTTAGATGCGAGAGAGTTTAAGACGAGAGGTAAGAACCTGCGCATCACATTGTGACCGCTCCTCATATTCTTTATCAATCTACATGTTAGATAGGCACTTGCATATCATACTTAAAGTTAAAAAATACAAAAATATACACAGTGGATGGGGCCGTAACCGGTAAAACCCTTTATTTTTGTTACTTGACCTACAGTAGCTGGACCGCAAACCGGACGGATTCCCCATACCAAATAGTCACGGGCTAGTTGGGAACATTGACTGGGGAGAATTGATTGCTTTTGTTGCCTACAATTTTCCAGGCCTCAACACTACCTTAAGTGCCAACTACTTGCCAACATCCTAGAATTCATCCACCTGAGTTGTGTGGCACTGATGGCGCTCCCTTCCTTTGGTGGCTCTTTGTTGTAGTACTTTTAATTTAGTTTCTATATTCACTTTCACTACAAGGGACATCACTTTGAGTGATGTCCTCATTGTTGTTAATTTTGACTCAACTTCATGTAGCTACTCACTCAACTGCTGCAATTGCTCATACTTAACCACACTTATCCAAAATTGTGTGGTTTCATTGGTGATTGTCTTAGTCACCTTCTCACTCTCCTCTATATGTGTTTCTGCATCTTCAATCGTTCCCTTACAGAAAGTTGTCATAACTCAAAAGAGGCATATTTTGACTAAGGGAGGGCACAGTTTCTAATTGTGAAGGATGATTTGGACTTGGAAACAATTCCACATGGTCCTACTTTCCTAATTTCCTAAAGGGGGCGCTTTTGTGGCTAGAGTCAGGTCACCCATGGGGTTGACTTGCTCTCACAGGTCACCATTGGCCTCAACTTACTAAGCAGGTCATCCAGAATTCTATAAAAGGTTAATTCGATCCCATTGATGCAATTTTGATGATTTTATATTTTGTTTATGCTATGTGAGCATACTCTCTGAGTGTTGTGCCTCGAACCATTGGGTGATGATCCCCAAACCCCTCCTCCCTTCTCTTCCATATCCCTTTCTCTTCTATTGCAAGTATGGAATGCTACATTGCAGCCATTGAAGTGTTACCAGAGTTATTTTCATCCTCCATCACGTTCAGGTTGAGATCCAGTGAAGCCCATGCTTCACCTATGCTCACAGCCGCTTTTGTTGGTCATGTTCTGGGCCTCCTGCCCCTTATTTTGGAGTCTCCCTGTAATGGTCAGTTTAGTATATGATTTATGATCTATAGCAGAATATTAATCTATAATTTATCTATATAAGTTTGAAACATATCTTTCCATAAAGAAGTATGTCTTCAATTTCCTCCAAAAAGCTTATTTTATCAATGTATGGGGGTAAATTGATGAATCTGAGTGCTACGAGAAATAGGCAAGGTTGGGGGACTGTCTGAAGAGATTTTATATGTTCAGTGGAATTTTATTTATCTCTATCATAATTCATATGTATCTCAAAAATTAATTTTACATGAATTAACTGCGTAAATTTAGACCCTAGCTAGATTGCTAGCTTTCAATGACTAGCCTTGCCAAATTTGATGTAAAATGAGTTATGCTAACTCAAAATGAGCCCCGTTAGTTCCTATGGGTCACTGAAAGACACGCATTCCCTTAAATACCTCCAGAACCATTTTTATTTGGGACCGTAATTCATTTTTGGATCCTCTACTGCGTCAGGTTTAACTAGGCCAAAACTGTTGAAAAAACCAACATTTCTCCGAAACTACTCAAAACTTTCCAGAACTTATGAAAACTGTCCAAAAAATTTTATTATGTTAAATTAATTCTATAACAAACCTCTTCAAGTTTCCAGAATCCCCTGGTTGAAACAGACTGAACTACTCTTCCTAGTTTCACGGTTTGACTGCCCAGAAGCGTGGTAGTAGGTTTCCACGGAGTGGACTCTAAACCCTAAATGGAATCAGATATAAATGTGTTATGGAAGATTAAATTCTATGCCTGAACTATCTTTGGTTTCTGCCCACTGCTCACTCCTTTTGCTTGCAAAATTTCCCAGAAGAAATCCCCGATTTGCCCAGTCCGAGAAGGCTTTGTGTGAATTAATTCAATTTCAGAATTTTTAATTTAAAAAAGATTTCAGAAATTTAATATTCTTATCTATACATCATATAAGGGATATTATAGTGGTATCATATCTCTTTCCTTGGATCATCCTGTGGAAATAAATCTCTCATTGAAGAAATTTGCAGCCATGTCATACAATGGGGATGACTATGATGAGCAGTATGAAGAATACTGCAGAAGATATGAAGAAGAATAAATACTCTATGTTGATAGAGGCCTACCAAAAAATGAATATGATGAAAAATATTGGACATCAGAAGGGGAAGATATCAGATTGTATTCTCCAATGGTTAAGAAAAACTTGACAGAGATTATTGAAGCATGTGAGAACATGTCTCACTGCTATGAGGACTATCTAGATTTGGGTAGGAATATTTGTGCAAACCTTTCTTTTAGAGATTATATTTATTTCAAGTATGGATTCTGGACCAAGCTATAATTCTTTCAAGAGTAGCAAGCTATCCAAAGAGGAACCAAGTTGTTCCAACTCTCTGAGAAAAGAAGAAGAAGACATAACCAAAGGCGAAGATTCCTCCAAGCCATCGACATGTTCGAGATTTAAGAGTTTGTTTGGTTTTTCTTCAAATAGATATTATAAATATTGTGACATGAGTACCACTAAAGATGAAGTAGCTTTAATTTCCTTGAATAAGAAGAGAAACAAAGTGGAGATAGAGATCCAAGAGGTGAAGTACAAATCAACACAAGGTGGTTGCATAAGAGAAGAGGTTGAAGAGGAATGCAATTCAAGTTTCTTGGTGAGTGATCTCCGGATCACTGCTCAAGGTTATGGATCATGTATGCATGGTGAGACATATTTTGTATCAGATCCAAATAAGGTACATGAATCATATTTACAATCACCTTCTGAGCCACATAATGAAGCCAAATACAAGGCCACACCGCTTGGGTGTGAGGCAGAAATTTTGGTGGAAGAGCAGGCCACCATAGTATCCGTACAGGAAGATGGTAATGCTAAGAAAATGGATAATAAAAGTTCTGATTTTTGTAGCATCCCTGTACACCTGCAACCATATGATCCATGTAAATATAAAAAGTCTTCCTTTGCATTTGAGGACTGCAAAAGGAAGGCCAATTGTGAGGGAGATAAATTCAGTCCTATTTTCCCTGTTGGTGATCACACAATCAGTGCAAAGAAGGGTGATATTGTAAATGATGATAATATGGTAAAGGAATATTTTGGATTAGATCCAAAAGAAGAGGAAATATCAGATCTGAATTCATTATTTGAATTTCCCAATTAAGTGGAAGACAAGCCCCCACCAGCTAGGTGTGAACTAGGAAATCTGAAGGAGAAAAATCTGGTGCAAAGGGATGCAAAAATTTATGAATTTTGGACTCTCTTGCAGCATGATGAAGTTGCATCCACATTAGAGGAGACGCTTGAACTCATTGAGAATCAAAATCCCACTATCACCATTGTGGAGATCTATGAGCCATCTAGTCTTACAGGTGGGAAAGCAGAAAGAAAGATTCATAAAGAGAAGTACAAGTCACAGCAAGAAAATTGTAGGAAAGAAGAAGGGGGTGATTTTCCTCAAGAGACCCACTCATTTCCTTGGACTTTGAAAATGGATGAAAAGAATATTCAAAAGGATTTACACCTTCTCCAATAAAAACACTCTTCAGTGGCACACTAGTGTTGGATAGCTGCTTCATTGGAAGATCAATCTTCTCTTGAATCCAAGGAGGAGATGCAGAAGGCATTGTCTACAATACAAGGAGAAATCTTAAATTTCTTTCTGATAGAGATGATTTGATTGAGGTTGCTGATGTGTTGCATGGATCATCCTTGAAGGATGGATAACAAATTTGCAAGCTCACACAAGATTTATTGACCACCCAATATTCCTTGAAGAGCACTCATTGTGCACTCCAAGAATCCAAGATGGAGATAGAGAAACTTTATGAGAAGTTGAAAAGGTATTACCTACTCTCCTACACACCATTCATCCATATTCACAAGGATAATTGCATTCTTGAATAGAGGGAGGAATCTCATGAGATGGTGGATCATGAAATGCACTTAGATTTTCAGGTGCTTGTAAAAAGCTACGATGAAGAGAATATTAGCCAAGCACTCATTGAGGTTGAGAGGAAGGATGAAGTGTTCTTCTCTACCATAAATATGGCTGATCACATTACTTATGGATCAGCAAATAAAATTCCTTATTCATCCATTGATTGGGTGGATAGAGACAACTTTAAAGTGAAGAAGGCGGGAGATGAAGAATTTAATTTCTGCAATAAAGTTTTTGTTGTGACCGACATTGCCTTGGCATGTGGGCAGCCACAAGGATTTAATTTTCAGAAATTGGATACATTCCATACACATGCAAATGAGGTGCATTCTGATTTTTTTGTGCTTGAGGACTATACAGACAAGTTTGATGAGAACCAAGCACTTGGTCTTTTACAGAAAAAATTGGAATTGTTTCCTAAAAAGAACCTCTTCCCCATGGGAGATTCATATGAGGATGAAGATGGGGAAGCCATAAGTTGGGTGGATAAGTATTGCAGAGATATGATTCACAGTTCCACCCACACTTCTATTTCAGCCTCATCAAGAGAGAATGAAATTTGGGAGAAGGAATTTTCCTTGGTGGTGTAACAAGAAGAGCTAGAGGCTTTCCTAGCTATTCGTGATGACTTGTGGAATGCACCATCACCCTCACCCTCACATCAGCCACATAGGAACATTTTGCTGTCACTTGCTGCCATTCAACCACATGTGGATTGGGTGGAAGATTACATGTCACACATGGAGTCTTCTTGCAGAAAAATTTCTACTCGTGAGTAGTGGAAGGCAGCTGAGCAATCAAACTGCCAAGAGGAATTGATGAGAAAAACATCTTGCATCAAGTCGTCTTGGTGGAGGAAATACACATAGTTGGATGGATTCTTGTACCCTATGACCAGTGGCAAAGAGTTGAGCCATTGGAAGTGTTCACATGGAACTTTTGGTTGGAGTGTCAGTACCCTCTCAGATTGGATGATGGGACACTTATTTATTTTTCCTGCTTGCATTTGTGGAGATAATTGTGATGCATCATCTTATGGTGAGCAGTTTGGGCTTCCTTGTTTCTTGAATGATGCCTATACTCATTGGGGTTGGACATGGGACTCACACCTATGTATTTGCAGCAACATAATTGTGAGATTCAATGCTGATGTGCATCAAGCACATAAGGAACTTTATGTTGGGTGGGGAAGTCTGACAAATTTCCAACTTTGCATTGAGAATTTCCAGTTTTCAGTGCAGTCGTATGATTTCCACAGCACGAATGTCATTTCCTGTGATGATAAATTTGTATGGTGGATTCTAATGTTTGGATACTTACAGTTGAGGAAATGGGATCTAGGAATATATTCACCTAATAAGTTATTTGGGAAGGCATTCTCACTGAAGGGGGTGCAATGCAAGCAATGGGACCCTGGCATTGCTTGTTTTGGAGAAACTTTACAGGATGGATTGATGAAGAAAGTCAATCTTTTTTGCAAAACATATTCATGCTCCATTTCTCCTACATGATGAACAAATTTGCAGCACTTTGGAGTGCTTCTACTTGAGGACAAGCATATTTGGGAGGGGAGGACTATCATGTCCCCTCAAATTGACCATGCTAAGTTCCTAGGGGCTCAAAATTGATATTAATTATTCCTCATAGGATAAATTTTGCTAATAATTGTTTTAAGGCGTGTATTTAATTTTATCTCAGCAATTTTATTTATTATGCACAATAATGATGTGGAATTAAGGCTGCCATGTTAGGAGGGCACAATGGGGAAAGTTAGTCAACTTGCCTTGGTAAAAAAAAAAAATCCATGACAAAAGAAAATAGGAGAATAAATGGAAGTTGCCTAAAAGCAGTAAAAAGCAGACAGAGGGAAAAGCAGGAAAGTTTTTTAAGGAAAGAAAAAGTTTCCTTATGACCTAGGAAAAGCAGAAAGCTGTCATAACTCAAAAGAGGCATATTTTGACTAAGGGAGGGCATAGTTTCTAATTGTGAAGGATGATTTGGACTTGGAAACAATTCCACATGGTCCTAATTTCCTAATTTCCTAAAGGGGGCACCTTTGTGGCTAGGGTTAGGTCACCCATGGGGTTGACTTGCTTTCACAGGTCACCATTGGCCTCAACTTACTAAGCAGGTCATCCAGAATTCTATAAAAGTGAATTCCATCCCATTGATTCAGTTTTGATGATTTTATATTGTGTTTATGCTATGTGATCATACTCTCTGAGTGTTGTTCCTCAAACCATTGGGTGATGATCCCCAAACCCCTCCTCCCTTCTCTTCCATCTCCCTTTCTCTTCTATTACAGGTATGGAGCACTAAATTGCAGAAACTGAAGTATTATAAGAGTTATTTTCAGCCTCAATCACGTTCAGGCTGAGATCCAGTGAATTCCATGCTTCACCTATGCTCACAGCCGCTTTTGTCAGTCATGTTCTGGGCCTCCTGTCCCTTATTTTGGAGTCTCCCTGTAATGGTCAATTTAGTATATGATTTCTGATATATAGAAGCATATTAATCTTTAATTTATATATATCAGGTCGAAACATATCTTTCCATAAAGAATTATGTCTTCAGTTTCCTCAAAAAAGCTTATTTTATCAATGTATGGGGGAATATTGATGAATCTGAGTGCTATGAGAAATATGCAAGGTTGGGGGACTGTCTGAAGAGATTTTATATGTTCAGTGGGATGCTATTTATCTCTATCATAATTCATATGTATCTCATAAATTAATTTTACATGAATTAACTGCTTAAATTTAGACCCTAGCTAGATTGCTAGCTTTCAATTACTAGCCTTGCCAAATTTGATGTAAAATGAGTTCTGCTAACTCAAAATGAGCCCCGTTAGTTCCTGTGTGTCACCAACAGACCCACCTTCCCTTCCATACCTCCAGAACCATTTTTATTTGGGACCTTAATGCATTTTTGTATCCTCCATTGCATCGGGTTTAACTAGTCCAAAACTGTCGAAAAAACCAACATTTCTCTGAAACTACTCAGAAATTTCCAGAACTTATGGAAACTATCCAAAAAAATTTATTATGTTAAATTAATACTGTAACAACCCTCTGCAAGTTTCCAGAAGCCAGTGGTTGAAATAGACCGAACTACTCTTCCTAGTTTCACGGTTTGACTGCCCAGAAGCATGGTAGTAGGTTTCCGCGAAGCGGAATCTGAACCCTAAATGGAATCAGATATAAATGTGTTAGGGGAGATAAAATTATATGTATGAACTATCTTTTTTTTCTTCCCACTTCTCACTCCTTTTGCTTGCAAAATTTCCCAGAAGAAATCCCTGATTTGGCTAGTCCGAGAAGGCTTTGTGTGAATTAATTCAATTTCAGAATTTTTAATTTAAAAAAGATTGCAGAAAGTTAAAATTTTTATCTATACATCATATAAGGGATATTACACTTCACCATTTCCTCTTGCTCCTGTGACTTCAACAAGTGGTCGCCAATGATTTCTTCTCTGTCAACAAGCTCTGGGCTAGCCATGTTTTGTAACCGCACTAGAGTGTGGGTTGGAAATTCATTAACATCAAGAGAAATTGTATGAAACTATTGTATTAATGCATCAACATCCTCATTATTTGTCTCTAATGATCACGGTGGAATCTGTACAATTCTTACCTGCTTGTCGGTGCTCAATTCTCCAATTCTCTACAACACATTTGCTTCTGGTATCTTTTCTAATATTGTGTTAATCAAAGATTCCAATTGAGTCTTTACCTCCTGGAAAATATTATGTTGAGTGTTTTTTTAACTACGCCTCGCTCATAGTGGTCATCGTGGTGATCGCAGTGAGAATGTGAGTCACCTGGTACCTGTCATGGTCGGGGCACTACCAGCTTCTTCCTGCTTGAACCTCTACTTTGTTCTACCTTCCTAGAATTTCTGCTCCATTTCAGAGTTCGTCAAAGTCTTGGATGACTCCTCCTACAATTATTTTTTTCTTTCCAATTCTTGTGTGTGGTCTACCGGGGAATTAGGTGGGGGACATGTCTTAGTATCCGACAGTTCATTACTAATTACAGGGATTCTCCACTCAGTGGACCAATCATCGAATATAACATCAAATTCCTCATCAGTCATCTTATACTGGGTTGCCAACCACTAATTTTCTTTGTCTCGGCGCGCTTAGATGTGAATTGCATGCAGACCCATCACAAACCTTGAGATCCACCGATACTTCGTTGTTTCCTCCTCATAAAGGTGCAGAACATTTTTTGTTGCAATCCACAATGCATCCCAATACATATAAAATGGTATTGCATAGTCAATCAAGTGCTCCTTCCTATTGACGTACCACAAATTTTGATATCTCGCTCCCTTGCATATCTGAGAGAATTCAACTTCCATGCCCTGATAATTCTAGGCCTTCATCCATCCAACCAATGCAGTTAGTATCGTATCCTCTGTTAACTAGTTCAATAAAAACAATGACCAATTCATTTGCACCCCTTCTTCGCACTGCTCTGTGCATGTTATCACTCTAGATGTGCATTGATTAGGGTGGTTCTTTCTTACCACTTTGATAGATAAAATCTTGGCTGCAACCCAAACTGCGCTATCATTTATTGTATCGACAACATAGGATCTGTTGTCACGGTCCACTCCATATTTCTTCTTCAACTTAGTGGCTAACCTCTTGTCATTATCCTTGCCACAAAAGTATTGCGATTGATCAGGCCCCTTCATTAGAAGCCTAGTTATCTGTGAAATCAACTCCACAGTGATGGGTACCTTAGTGTCCAGTCACAAGTATCCTCCATGAAAACATGCCAACAGCTGCTTCACACATGCATTGGCTTCCGCAAGATAGCCAAAATGTGGCATGTGCATGAGGCCTAATAGCCCCAACCTTTGTAGTACCATTTCCCACTGTTCCAGTGTGAGATCAACTGGTCTGCCATCCCCATGCCCTTGTGACTCGAATGGTTCTGTTGTGCATTCAGCGTAGGCCAACAAGTTGTGATCATTGTATTTCATTTTTGTTAATAATGGAAAAATATTCAATGTGTAATGCATTCCCATGGGCATCACCGGCATCTGAATGGGGTATTTTTGGTTCTTGGTTAACTTAATCTATGTCCCACCAGGATTGCATGGAGGGATAAACCCATGGATGTCTACAATATTCACCCCCTTCTTTGTCGTAGAGTCTTCAACTTCAGTTGTCAACAGTTTAGCCTTCGCCTCTACTTCTACTTCCACCCTACTTTAACTTCTGGTGGTATGCTTCTTCTGCGAGGGAAATTTGGGGCGATTTGTGCCCCTCTTCCTCCGTGGAATCCGTGGAGATTCTTCTTGCACCTCGGGCATCTACTCCACAATTGGTGTCATGATGGGTGGATAATATTGAATGCTACCACTAGGAATAGCTTGGGTGATCACTGCAATCTAATCACTCACAATCTCTCAACTATTCTATGTTATCTTTCTATGCTCTGCTTAGCTCAACAATGACCGTGATTCATCCAACTGGCACACCACCAGGTATTATAGCATGGAAATACTTATGCAAAGGATTGTTAATCATCGCGAACAAATCTTCCAACTATCAACCAAATTCATCGTCAATTTTGCAAATCCAATGGTCAAATTCCCCATAAATGTGTGTTCCGTCCTATTGCATCTTCGCTCGACTGGTTTAATTGCTTCATTAATTATATGATTTGACCATATTGAGTCTCCTTGAACGTCACCAAACTGCTAATTTTATGTGACTTCACCATGTTTCCTTTTGTTTCCACTGGTTTCCAGTGCGCCAACTTCCTCTGTACCACATCTTACATTTTTTTCCCCAGCAATGCCTTAAGCATCGCGTCGCACCTGGCTATCTCGGTAGGGATTTAGCTGACTTCCATTCACTAACTTAGGAAACATTACGCCATCTATATGCTACAATTGTACCACACCTCCGTCAGTAATTAAATTGATCGCGTAAGGACCCAACTAATGCATTTTAAACTTAGTTGTGTGTTTCACAAACTTACTATCATAGAGCAGCACTATATCTCCCTGTTGGAAGTACTTGGCCTTGATGTGTCAATAATGCCATGCCTTCTATCTTTTTCAACTCGTTGATGAAATCCTATGATGAATGGATCTTTTTTGAGCTACAATAACCATGTCAAGTGTCCTTGCAGTGCTCCTTCATCGTCCATACTTGTTGCTACTATGATGCAAAGACTTGGAACAACATACTCCATCGTCATTACTTCTTCTTGACCATATACTAACTTGAATGTTGTATGCCCTATCAAAAATTTGTAGGTGGTTTGATAAGCCCATAATATTGTAGGGATCTTCAAATCCCAATCGTCGTGGCTTGCTTTGCATACATTGGTGACCGCATGCTCCAATACCTTATTGAATGCTTCCATTGTTCCATTAGCTTATGAATGATAAGGAGTGTTATTCTTATGTTGAATCTGGAACTCCTCTGTAAATGCGTTGATAGTGTGATTGATGAAATGACTCCCCTGATCGCTCATTAATATATTCGGGAAGCCAAACCGAGTGACAACATTCTCGAACAGAAACCTTGTTGCAATCGCAGCAGTGCAATCTGTCACTGGTGTTGCTTCTACCCCTCTAGTGAGATAATTCGTCGCCATGATGATGTATCAGGCACCCATCCTTTTCCCTGGTGGGTTGAGGGGTCCCACAAAATATACTTCCCATTTATCAAATGGTTGCACCATTACCTGAGGTACTAACGACATCTCATCTCTTCGTGAAAGCTCCCCTGTTCTTTGAAAAACATCACAACTCTTTGCATAGTCCGTCATATCATTGTGCATAGCTTGCCACCATAGGCCTGCACGGAGTATCTTCCTGGTGGTTGCGTGACCTCCATAGTGTCCACCTATCACTCTATCATGTGCTTCTACTAATATCCTCCCTTGTTCATGTGGTAGAACATATCATCATAGGATCTTATCTATCCCCATATTATAGAGTTGTCCCATAGTTAGCTGAAAATCCACAGGTCGAACAACCAACTGCTTCTTCTTACTCATGGTAAAATCATCTGAGGCTTTCCCTGTCGCCAAAAACTGAATTATTTGCTCAAAAATGGTCATCAACCATTTCAACCTTAAATAATTGTGCATCATGTAACAAATCCTTGATGCGGGTTGGTTCTTCGCCTGTCTCAATCCGTTACAAATGATCAGGTCCTGCATTTAAGCAACCTAGCTTCACATTAACTTTGAAATCAAACTCCTAGAAGAGTAGTAGCTAGTGGCATATCTTCCACCCCAACACAGGATTGTTGAGAAAGTATTTAAATGCATAATGGTCAGTAAACATATTAAATTTTCCTCCTAATAGATAATAAGAAACTTTTGTAATGCATACACCATCTCCAAGCCTTCACATTCTGTTGTGGTATAGTTTCATTTCACCAATGATAATTTCTGGCTTGCAAAAGAAATTGGATGGTCGATATCTCCCTCACCAGGTTGTGCCAAAACCACGCCTAATGCAACTGATGATGCATCAACATGAACATGAAACTCCTTTGTTCAGTCTGAAAAGACCAATATTGGTGTTGTCACCATCTTCTTCTTAAGAGTATCAAGACTCCCTTGACACTCGTGACTCCATTCGAATTGCACATCTTTCTTTAACAATTTTTCCATCGGAGCTGTGATTGTTGCATATCCTCTTACGAACTTTAGATAATATCCCATATGTCCTAATTTCCTCTAAGTTGTTTCAAATTCATCAGTGGGGGGGGATTAACAACAAGTGCAATCTTAGTTGGATCGACCAGTATCCCTTCCTTACAAACAATGTGCCGCAACAGAATCTCGAATGGCACATAAAATATGCATTTCTTCGAATTCAGAGCAATATGGTGTTGTTGACACCGTTCTAAAATTAGTCATTGATTGGTGGGGTGATCCTTTACCAACCCATACACCATTCAATCATCCATGTATACCACCAAAAATTCGAAAAATAAAGTACTTAAATGTAGCAACTATGATCCTGGAGAATATCGAAGGTGTGTTCTTGAGTCCAAACGAAATTACCATATACTGAAAGCATCCCCATTCAGTCATAAAAGTTGTCTTATGTTGATCTTCCTTCATAATCTTGATCTGATGATAGCCTGAAAATCCATCTATGAATGAATAGATCTCCTCACCGCCTACTCCTTCCAACACTTCATCAGTAAATGGTGTCAGGAACGGATCATGAAGGCATGCATCATTGAGCTTCCTAAGATCGACATAGATCCAGACTTCACCTCTCTTAATATCTTTCACGACCATTAGGCTGATCCATTCTTATTCTTTGAGTGGTTCGACGATTCCTGCATCCAACATTCTATCAAGTTCATCCTTTACTCGCTCCTTGTATCGCAGATTCAGGAGATAGGGACGTTTCTTCACTGGTTTTGTGTCTGGATTTAGTGGAATTTTCATGTCTCTTAGATCTCATAAAATCCTTTTCATTTCAAAATTTTAGTCTGAAATAAGTATTGAAACTCATGTAGCAAGTTGGTAATATTCACCATAGTCTCTTCGTCCCAATAATCTCCAATATTGGTGAACTTTGGTTCCTCTTCTGTCCCAATGTTGACCTTGTGAATCTTCAAAGGCTGATAAAATTTGTATGTCGGTATCTCGGGTGCTGCAATATTCTAACTTCCTTCAAATTCTAGAATATTGATACGCCTTGGGTCATCCCCATCATTAGTTCCTCCTATTACATTGTAACACTCCATCATTGAATGCATCATTGGTACCTCATGCGATTCCTAAGGAAATGCGACTGGAACTATCTCCAATACAACATCACGGATATGCTGAAGTGAACTATGAATCACTATATCAGCATCTGCAAAGCTAAAAGTGTGACTGAAACAAATCGCCAAGTCCTCCCATGCCGTGATCTCCCTTTAGATCTCTGCTAAGGCATACCAGCGTCGCGACATTTCATCCAATGTGTGTACAAAAGCATGTACCCACTCATCCTTCAGTCATGACACCCACATCATCTGACATGCAATCAAATGATCATTGGGATAATTTCATCCATCATACTTCTCGACTTGGTAGCATTATGTTTCATCAAAGAGAAATTCCGTTAATCTACGACACATCGACCATCCATCCATCTATTTCTTATGTGTCACCCACCATCGTGTTAGAGTGGCCTTCAACGCTTCCTCTAATGCCAATAGTCGTTGTGGTTCTGAAACTTTGTCTTCAAATTCTCTAATGAACTCAGCCAAGTTGGGTAATCCTATGATATGTTGGCAGCAACTGAGTGACTCGTCCACACTTCCAGATGGATACTTCATGTAGTCGATTCTACCAATTTTCCAACACGTCGTCAAAATCCGATGATGCAGAGCTTGAGCTTTGCCATCCCAGCTCTCCATCTACATTGGGATGGATATAATCCTCCAAAATGTTGTATGCATGGTCCCACACTCCTATAACTTCTTCCTTGATTTGTTCAACATATATTCTTCCTTTGCTCAGATCCAATGGGGCTATGACTCTTATGCCACAGTTCTTGAAATTCATCACCCTCTTTTTGAAGTTAATCACCACCCAGTTGTTATTATCCCATCCAACCCCCAGTAATGCAGGATACGAGCTTCCTTCATCGACAAATTCAAAAACATCAAATTCCGCATATGTATTCATTCCTTCGACTTCCACCATGAGGCATGGTACTCGCCCAATTGGTGACACCTTGGCCTGATTAGCTGGACGCAGTTGTACAGGGGACCAAACCAACTATGGTTTCCTCATCTTCTCCCATGTCTTGTTTTTCAAAATGTTAACATCCGAGCTCAAATCCATAATAACTAAGTCTACATCGTAATCACCAATTTGGACATTCATCCTCATCTCCTTCCCAGTTTTCTTCTTGTGCAAGGACTTGACAGCAGATTCTTATCGACCTTTCCCTAGTCGGTCTAACAAACTTGCAATCTCAGCTAGCGCATCAGGTTCTTTTGCTAGCGACAGACAACTTTTGAAGAAAATTTTCAATGTGCCATACTTTCATGATGGTCCTCATATCAGTTTTGAATCAAAAACATGCGGCATTTTATAGATAGGAAACTTACGTATATCCCTCTTCATGGTGTCTCTTTCATCAAAGAATGTATCCCTTTCAGCATCCACATCGAATTGCACCTTTTTCTAAGCTGCCAATCGAACCTGTGGGATTGGACCATCATCCCCTGTCGTCGCACCTCTGCAACTAATGAATCCAACATCCGCAGGTTGAGTCCTAGGTTCCGCTAAAATCTTCCTTACTGTTGGCCCCTAATTCTAATTTTGTGGTGGATTCACAGGATGCGGTGGATTCAAACTGTTGTTGTTGCGATGGATTCAGTTGTGGTGGAACAAACTTTGGTTGAGTGTACTGTGGCTGAGTATAATATGGAGTATACTGCATCTGATTATACTATGGTTGCAACAGAGCAAACTGTGGTTGTGGTTGTGCAAACTGTGGTGGCTCCTACAGTGGTTGTCTCTCCGTTGATCAATGTTATTCTCCCTTCATATAGTACGTATCCATTATCCTTTCCTGGAGCAATTCATATGCTCTACAATCCTTCTCTTCATGACCAACATAACAAAAAAAATTAAGAAAACATATCCACCGACTTGGATACCATATTATGAAGATACACGCATTCCTCATGTCGATGTCCATGAGTTTTACAGATTCGGCACCATGGTAATCCACCTTGACTTAGCATATTTGGGGCACCCGATAGCAAATAATTACAAAAAATATGGGCATTGATATTTATGATGTCCTTCCATGTGACATTGGGTACACCATATTTCTTCACAAATTTATTTTCCCTTCTTGATATATTTCAATTGAATCGTTAGGTTTTCCAATTGCGATTGGATCTTATTCATTCCAACTCCAATTTCGTCGACTACTGAAGCTTCCAGCTTCATTATGATCTCCAAAGCCTCACTCTGCATCGCAATATTCTGTTGCATTAATGGCATGCAGATATGAGGTACTAGCGCTACGATGAACCATTATTTTTTTTGTACATCGCTCATTCCAAAACTAACTTTGGCCATCATTGTTTTGAATCGATGATCGAAATCTTAGACTTATTTGTTTGGATATTACTTGATTTATTTCAATTCTGTGATATACTGCGACTCAGATTTGGGTTTTCTAAATTCTTCAATCAATCAAGTTCGAATTTATGTTAGAGTCTTCTGTTGTTTCCCTATCGAAACTTGTACAAACTTCATATACCAATCTAATGTGTGACCTCAAAAAAATTTCTCCAACTGAACCTTCTTAATGTCTTCATCTTGGACTTGCTTCACAGTCCATACCGCTTCGCAAAGAACCAATATTGTTTGGGATCCTCGGTCCCGTTCCCATGGAAAAAAGGTAATTTCACAGTTTCACCCGCCATCCTGGGCCTTCTTCCTGTGTTCGTTGATACTCTATTGTTATTGTGTTGATGACTGTTATACCCAAATCCTGTCACCACCATGTGATAAGACCCTTAAATTCCATGTTTTCCCTTAATCCCAACACTTAGAGTGGAAAATTACTTTGTTTGTCAATTCTACTTGAAAAAAATCAACACCACACTTTCCTTATGGCCCATGAGTAGTATCTTTCTCAGCACTGCCTGTATCCTATTTTCAAGTAGCAGTGCCACCACCTATGGTCTTTGGTCCAAAAGAATTTCTCGTCTAAACCGCTCTGTCATAAGAGAAAAAAAGCGGTACCCTGGGTAAAATGGGAAAAAGAGAAGTTTCTCGAGGCTTATAGATCATGAGCCTCGTTTCCTCCCTTATCCCTATCATTATGGGTCAGTTGAGCTCAAGATCCCCCATGGTAGGATCTTAGAGCCACCTCACCCACAATTCTCTCAACTATTCCTATCCATTGAGCCTTATAAATACAAGCTCATGTCCATAGTTGAGGGGGAGAACTATATAGGTATTGTTATGCCGTTGGATTGACCACTTACCCCAAGTCATTGGAGAACATAGAGAGCAAAGTTGGACCTTATGGGGATGAAGTGTTTGTCTCGTGGAGGGGCTTGTCAACACTAAGGCAATGGTTGTAAGCTTCTCCATACATTTTTAATGCAAAGCTGATTTCTGTCCCACGTTACTATTGTTTTGATTTCACATGTACATGTTGTTAGATTCCTTAGTCACTAACATGGATAAGTAGATTATTTTCTAGTAGCTTTGATGTGTTTGCATGTTTGATCTGTTTGCAGGTACACAGGTTCACAATCGAAGCAGCATTCCAGGTGTCTACGACATTCAGGGAAGGTCTTCATCTTTTGTCGTTCACTCATTTGTTCTGGATCTGAACCATTCAAACCAAAGGAACAGCTTCTGTACACAGAAGGTGCAATATTCCTGATTACAAATCTGGTGACTCTATTGGGGAGCAGTGCAAATCTCAATTGATCTGATCTTCCTCAGTCCTTGAACTCTTGTCTGAATCCAGGCTCCATCTCCAACTCTCTTTAGTCAGATCTACCATCTGACTCAGTGAATTTTGGTTTGAAACTTTCATATCTGAATTATTTCAACTTTTTATGACCTTTGTTACTGTCAATCCATCAATTTTTTCCTTGATCTGATCAATTTATAACTTGATCTTTCATTCTCCTTTGTGTTTTGGATCTATTAAGGGAATTGCTCATGCACTATTGGCAACAAGCAGTGCCACCGCCTGAACTCTGTTAGCCATACGCAGTGCCACCGCATGAGTCATGTTATCCAGAAGTGGTGCTCATCTAGAACCTCTCTGTCAAGTCCCCTCCAACGCGGTTCCAGGTAGGCCTTGTTCCAAGACTAGTTTTTTCTCATTTTTTGCAAAAAATTGAGTTTGTTTGCTTTCATCCCTGCACTGTCAGGCTTGTGTGTTAGAATCTGAATTCTCATGGTTTGAAATTATGTGGTAAAAGATTGGCTTGATTGAAGAATTCAAAAGCTAGACTAGGCTTGTTGATTATTCATTTCCTTCTGTGCTTGTTGCTTGTGATTGTGAAAGGAATTCTTTTTTGAAAAGCTTAGGTTGTAGTGAGCTCTCTTTTCATTTCTGTTATAAATACTAAAAGAGAAAACATTTGATTAACATCTTGATTTCATTTTTTGTTTCCATAGAAGACTTCTTTTTGCTTGTTAAAAGAAAAATTTTTGACTAAGATTAGGTCATTATCATTATTGAGCATAAGGCATTGGATCTTTGATTAGCCTCACAAGCTTGCAGGTTCTCTGTGTTCTTTTGTCTCTTCTTGCATTAGTACTATCTCATCAAAATAAAAAATATTGTAGTTTTAAGTTAGATCTATCTATGTTTTAAGAAAAATCGAAAAATAGAGTGCATATGCATGTAGTGTGCTTCTTGTTTTTCTTTTAGGAAAAGATACTCTTGCCCTTTTGATTGCTTTCAAAAAAAAAATATTGGAATGTGTTGCTTGTCTTTGATTTTGATTTGTTCAAGATAGTTGTTTGGAAATTTTTGGTTTTAAAACGAAAATAAAATACTCTCTTTCCCTCCTGTAGGTAGGTATACCACAAACAGTAAAGTGAAATATTTTCATATGCATACTGCATGGTTTTACTTTTTCTGTCAAAATTCCATGCATTCACCTAACCATCCACTTTAAAATTAACGGTAGTTATAGGTTAAAATTTACATAGCAATTTGAGTGATAGGTTAGAGATGTGTTCGGGCGTCGTTAAGTGTAGGAGCTGTCGTTACTCGTCCGCATTACATCCAGGGACTTGTACGGTTCTTCCACGTACCATTGGTATATCAAACAGCCTTTCACATACCCTTGAGGTATATAGAAAAATAATTCACGTACTCAATTGTATATCGGAAGGCCCCTTGTGAACGGTTATGCATTAGACAACACTACTGCCAATTTGAGCTCCAACGTACCTTGCGTATATCGGGAGACCCCACTAGGATACCTTATCCATCTGAGAAAATCCCTTTGGACATATTGCTTGGAGCCATACACTGAAAACAGCATTCGGGGAGATTACTACGCATTTACCCTTGAGGTAAATCGCAAGTGGCACCTTCTTGAAAATCCTAGTGAGAGACCTAACTATCTGAACTCCTCCTGTCATTTAAGTTTGCTTGTTTGGCCTATAGCTTGAGTAGGGAAATTTTTGGCATGTTTTCTAGTTTTTGAGACCCTAGGTTAGATAGGAGCTATAAAAAATGGCTGAGCTAAGATATTCCAAAAGAGTACGGGGCTTGCCACCTGATTTTATTCCTATTTCGAGAGAAAATCCAATGGAATCTATCAACCAAGGAGATGCTACCACCTCCCAAGTGGGAGAGAATGTGATTGCAGAAAGTGGAGGACCATATCCTTCACACTCACCTCCCTTGGTCCAACAACCTTCTCAAGGTAATACTTTGTTCCATTCTCCCATGAAAGTTCATGTTGATGATACTACCCATCTGGATTACAGTCCCAATGCTCCATTTTGGGATACCTCTATAGGACAAGCCATTGCCTCATTTGGCACCCATTTAAACTTTTCTAAAGAAGTTTCACCAGATGAAGAAGAACATAGACAATACTAGGCAGCTATTCTCCTTGCACAAGAGATTGAAAATAAAATAGATGACATATTGGGCACACCACCATCACATTCCGCAGTTGTTCCTGTGGGATATCATTCACTTGCCGATTCTATGAGACCCATTGAACCGATTCTAGATCGCACACTGACTCCACATAACCCAAGTCAAACTTCCAACCCCACTGCCTCCCATATTATGTCTGTTCCCAATCCTCCCAGGTCTTCCACACCTGGGGCTCAACATTCAATTCATGTTTCATCATTAACTTCTAGTGCCGAGGGGCAACCCCTTGCATGACCTAAGTTATCTATCACCGGAATTGTACCTAGTTAAGGGTAGACCTCTGGTATAGAGAAATCTACAGTTTATGTCCCTCCCACCCACACTAATGTGGTTAACCCCCATCCAATTCAGGTCAGCCCTTGGGGGCACAACCTGTAACCAATCAAACCTCCTGGGGTTATGGTTATATAGCAAATAAAGTACCTGTAGGAAACATTAATTATCCACCTAACCCTACAGGAATGCATTATGCTGGAATTCCATATCCTAGTAATACTTTCATGCCATGGGGGAAACCTAACTGGTCCTACATGCTAGCTATGGGGGGGATACCTATACATACTGCGGGAGGTGCCGGAGGACTGCCTTATGGAGGTCCTCCCCCTAGGGGGCCTAATGGTCCTAGAGGGCCTGGTGGCTTTCCTCCTTATGGTCCTAATGGTCTTGGTGGTTCTGAGGGGCCTGGTGGCTTCCCTCCTAATGGCCCTGGAGGGTCTGGTTTCCCTCCTCCTAGTGGTTCCGGAGTCTCTGTAGGTTTACCTCATGGAGGTCTAGGAGGGTCTGGTGGTGCCGGTGGTCCTAGTGGTCCCAATGGTCCTGGTGGTCCCAATGGTCCTGGTGGTCCCAATGGCCCTGGTGGTCCTAACGATCATGATCCCAGAAATCAACCCCCTATGGGCAGATCTTCTGGTATTTCTTCGTCACAACAACCTGTCTATCAGTCTACTTATGGTCCTATTGGTACTTATATGCCATATCAATATTACCAGTATGTGCAACCTATTCGTTAGTTACCTTTCCTAGAAACTTTGGACTTGCCTGATTTGTCCAAGTTGATTAATGACCCCATTTGACATAACCCCTCGTGGCCTCCCATTCCGGTAAAGTTACCATCATACATTCCAAAGTTCGATGGGAAGCAGGGAGATGATCCAAAAAACCATGTCATGACATTCCATCTGTAGTGTTCTTCAAACTCCCTTATGGGTGATTCAGTTCGTTTAATACTCTTTCAGCGAACTTTGACCGGTACAGCCGCAAAATGGTACATTGAACTTCCGCAACATTCGTTTGTGGATTTTGGCTCATTGGAAACTGTATTTATTACGCACTTTTAGCTTCCTATCTGTTATGAAATAGGTACTGATCTCTTAACTTCTTTGCAATAGAACACCTCCACCCACATATCCGATCATATCCATGAGTGGAGAAGGCGGAGAAGACTTATTAAGGCTCCTATTCTAGATCAGTTATTAGCTGATTGGTTTACTAAGTCTTTGTTGCCTCCGATTGCCCGATATGTGGCTATGGGTGGTGTCCTTACTAAAAATCAAGCCATTAGTTGAGCCCAATATATGTACTTGGTCTATTCCCAGTTCAAAACTTTGTATGACTTGATTCCTCAAGCTCCTCACCCAAGCGCCGATTCTGCAAAGCCACCAGCAGAAGTCCCTGTTGATGGGATTATTGGTTCAATATAGTCCCCATCAGCAGCAAAACCTTCCAACCAACCCCAAACTTCCACCCCTACTCCTTCGACTCCCAAGGTTTCCACCAAGGTAAATTCTATTCAAAGTATTCAAACCTTCGACAATAACAAAAAGAAAGGTAAAAGTAAAAACAAAAAACTTGGAAACCAATAGGAGAATCCAAAACCAACCACCAACAATAACGATAAAGGGAAAAGAAAAGAAAAATATCAATGTCTGCTATGCAGAGGTGACCATTTCACAAAAGAGTGTCCCCACTTGGATGAAATCACCCAATTTTTGAAAACAAATCCCGCACCCGCAATTTTCACGGATTCTTTTCCCTCTCAAAAATAACTGATAGACCACATGTCTAATCAGGGAAACTCTAGTTCTTTAGAGGAAATTTGCATGATGTTCTCGGATACCATTAGTTTGCAAACTCGAAGTTAGAATTACGGCAAACCCGTAGACAAGAAAGAAGACAATTCTTCTTCAAGAAAAGCTCCCTCTACTGGTTCTCCTGAATCCTCGTCTACTGTCCCCCCAACCATCAAGAAGCCTACTCTCGACATGGTTTTGCATCCACCCAAGAGTACTCTTAGGAAGGTTGTTTTTAACCCTAATGCCCGAGCTGCTCAATTTTATAATGTAGTTGAAGATCTCACTCAGGCACCATGTGCAATGTCTACCTTGGAAGTTCTCCAAAGTTGTCCTACACAATGCAAAAACTTGTTAACTGCGTTAGGAGCTTTAGACCTGAACAATACTCATTTGATTCATTTCAATGTTGAGAACTATGAATCTAGACTACCTCACAAAATTGCTTTCCAAATCATCATGAAAGTAGTCGGAAAGAAGGTCTTTAGGATTGTCTTAGACGAAGGAGCTTCAACTTCAGTTTTGTCCCTGTCTTGTTGGAAAGCTATCGGCTCTCCCAAGCTTGTAACATCACCTATGACTCTGAAAGCCTTTGATGGATGAGTTTTCCAGCCCCACGGTCTCATATCAGCCCTTGCATTCGAGCTTGGGGGAAAAAATATTTCTATTCAAGTAGAAGTAGTAGATGCCCCGTTAGATTACAACCTCCTTCTAGGGTGAAATTGGTTTTACGCCATGATTGCTGTCGCATCGACAGTATATCGAACAGTCCAATTTCCACATCTAGGGAGAATTGTCACCATTGACCAGCTCAAATTCTGTATGTCGGATGTTACTACCTCTACAACTAATAACATCCCTATGTTAGGCCAGTCCCCTCCTCCTTACCGGTTGATTGGGGTAGACATGTTGAAGGATTCGTCCCTTATGGGGATTTTTCCATCCACTCCTCCTAACACAAACACAGTGACAGTAAATATTATTGCGTCATTTGATTATGAGCCCAAGGGAAAACAAATTTTTGATTCAACCTCGTTGAGCCCACATGAAGAAATGTACAATATCATTCAAACCCTTTCTGATGATCACATTAATGAACTTCATCTGGTGACTTCGGACCCTTACCACCTGCCCTACTAGTTAGACCCATCTCTTCCTATTCTATATTATCTCTCTGAGATGTTTCCTTCCAACAAGTCCATTATGGAGATCATGAATACGAATGAGCCTATTTGGGAGAATTACCATCATAGATCCTCGTTCCTCGCCAACACCAATTCGACAAACCATGACTTTGCATCCCTGTTTTCACCTGATATTGTCAATGCACCTCAAAGTCCTATATTGTTGCAAGACATAGATTCTAAAATAAACCTATGCAACATTACTCAGACAAATCTGATTGACATATCAGCCAAGCCTGGTACCATCGAGCATGTTCATGCTGGGCAGAACTACTCAGCAGAAGAATTTGAAGCATAAAAGGCACTCTTCAAAGAATTCTGTGATATTTTTTCCTGGTCTTATGGAGAAATGTCAAGGATAGACCCATCCATTGTGGTCCATGAAATTAAAACTTATCCCACTGCTAAACCTGTCAGGAAAAAACTAAGGCAAGTCCATCCATGGAAGGTCGCAGCTATTAAAGCTGAGATAGAGAAACTTCTCAAAGATGGGTTTGTTTATCTAGTACCCCTCACGGAATGGGTATCAAACGTTGTCTCGGTCAATAAAAAGAAGGGCACCATTAGAGTCTGTATCGATTTTAGAGATTTGAATAAAGCTTGTCCCAAGGAAAACTTTCCTACTCCACACATCGATCAGATTATCGACAATTGTGGCGGAAGTGCCATCTTCTCATTCATGGATGGCTTTTCTAGTTATAATCAGATTGAGATATTACCCACCGATCAGCATAAGATGGCATTCATTTTCCCATGGGGAACCTTTGCATATAGGAAGTTACCATTTGGCTTAAAAAATGTTGGAGCCACTTTCCAGCGAGCTATGTCCTATGTGTTTCACGATATTAAACATATTGTTGAACCGTACCTCGATGACCCCCCTGCTCATTCACAGCGATGGGAGGACCACCCTGATCATCTTAGAGATATTTTCCTGAGATGTCATCCTTATAATATATGGCTCAATCCGCATAAATGTGTTTTATGCATTGAGATGGGGCGCCTATTAGGTTTTGTGGTCTCTAAGGATGGCATCCGGATAGACCCATTGAAAACTTCCGCCATTTTAGCTCTACCAGCCCCAACCAATCTTCTTGAACTCCAAAGTTTGCAAGGGAAGGCAAACTTTCTACATCGTTTCGTGTGCAATTTTGCAGAGAAACCCCACATTTATATGCATCTCCTTAAAAAGGACACTCCGTTCTATTGGGATGACCAAGCCCAACGCACCTTTGATAATCTCAAACACGCTCTGACTCATTCACCCATGATACACCCCCCAGATTATTCAAATGATTTTATCTTATATATTGGTGCCTCCACTACTACCATCACTATGGTTTTGGTGCAGGAAAATCTCGATGGTCAGGAGCACGTGATTTACTATGCTAGTAAGAATCTTATGGATTATGAAACCTGATATTCATGCATGGAGAAATCAGCATTGGCCACGGTCATTGTTGTTCAAAAATTTTGTCACTACATTTTTCTCCGCACAAACACTATATTGGTAGACCAGAACCCTATGTATTACATCCTAACTTGTCAGGTGCTCAAGGGCAAGTACTCCCAATGGATATTCATACTACAGGAGTTTGATCTGGAATTTGCCAAAGCCACATCAAAGAAATCCTTGGTCTTTGCCGAGCTCATGTGTGATCTTCCCTGTGCTTCGATGGAATCTAAGCCCAGTGATTCATTTCTGGATGAATTCCTGTTCCTGATAAGCACTACTAACCCATGGTATGGATATTTGCTTATTTATCTCCAAACACAAAGATTTCAGCCAAATATATCCCGTGACGATCCCCCCCGTATCTGTCACCACGTGAAATACTACCTCATCTTGAATGACACCTTGTATAGACATGGGATCGATTTCATTCTTCGGCGATGCCTCACCCATGAGGAAGCTGAACAAGTGTTGAATGATTGCCACTCTAGAGCATGTGGCGGTCATTTATCTGGGATGGCTACATCCCAGAAAATTCTTCGCGCTAATTATTTCTGGCCTTCAATCTTTAAAGATTGTCACGAGGCTGTCAAGAAATGCCCACCTTGTCAACATTTTTACCCAAAAAAGCGCACTCATCCTACTCTGATACACCCCGTCATTGTCGTTGACCCATTTGCAAAATGGGGGATTGATTATATGCATTGTAAGCCTACCTCAGCCTGGGGCATGGTTACATCATCGTAGTTGTTGACTATTTTACAAAGTGGGCTGAGGCCATGCCTACATATGCGAAAGATGGTAAGACTGCCGCTCTCTTCCTGTTCAATCATGTCATAGCTATATTCGGAGTTTCGCAATCTATAGTTATTGATCGCGGATCACATTTCCGTAATCAAATGATGGAGGAACTAAGTGCCAAGCTAGGTTTTCGCCATGAAAACTCTACACCCTATTATCTGCAAGATAATGGTCAGGTAGAGGCCATTAACAAAGTTTTGAAAAAGATGCTTTGTCAGATGGTTGGAGACCAAAAATCAAACTGGCACAATATCCTTTTCTCCGCTCTTTGGGCTTACAGGACTTCGGTGAAAATAGCTAATGGTTTCACACCTTTCCATCTTGTCTATGGACTCGAAGTTGTCTTACCAATTCAATGTTAGATTCCATCCTTGAAACTTGCCGTCAAACTTCTCCCAGATACATCTGCAGAGGAAGAGAGATTTTTATACTTAAACAACCTTGACGAAACTAGGAGAAATGCTGCCTTGGATAATGAGGCACACAAGAAATGCGTCAAGGTGTAGTATGATCAATCTGTCCAACCATGTGCCTTTAATGAGGGTGACCTAGTTTTGACTTACGATAAGAGATATGACAAACTAGAAAAAGGAAAGTTCGAATCCATGTGGTACGGTCCTTTCGTTATTTCTAAAGTTTTAGAGAAAGGGGCTTACGAGCTCGTAGACTACGATGGAATCCCTCTAGGGCAGCCTCGCAACGGGTTGTACCTGAAGAGATACTATGCCTAGATCTCTCTTGGATAGTATCTTGTATATATGTATATTGTTTGACTTTCAGTGTGCTTTAAGTATTTTCAATATGGTTTTGAGTTTAGTGTTCGTATCTATTTATACCATGTTTTGGTCATGCAAAGTAGATGGCTTTCTATGGCTTCGTTGATGGTGCTTGCCACCACACCTTGATTCTTGCCTTAGTTGCTTGGGTTCTCTATTCCATAGCTTACAATTTGGTCAGTTCAGGAGCGGTTTGTATTGGTCCCGCTACCAACAATATCACCGAGTATTGAGCAGTCATAGGTCTTCTAACTGAAGCTGCCTCCCAGAATGTTCGCAACTTGGTAATCTTAATGGACACACAACTTGTGGTTTTTCATCTAAACCATGTTTATACCATTAGGAATCTTGTGCTTCTCTGCCTCTTCCGAAGGGTGCGCTTGCAAGAAAGGTCATTTGAAACTATCACCTATAGGCATATCCCTAGGGAACATAATGTAGTTGCTGACTCATTAGCTAATTACATCCTAGATTGGCATATTTCCCATCCATGACATGAAAATCAAACTTGGTTCATTGTAAATAAACAATTAAAGACACATAAAACTCATGTAAAATACTTTCACCATTTGAGACATATAAACACTAGGTAAAAGTCTATATGTATATATATGAACATGTTATACAAAAAATAGGTCATGAGACCTCATCTGAAGCATGTATGCTTTCAGGTAAAAATCACCATACAAAATCCTGAAGCTATCATCGTTCAGTGGATACATCGTCTAATGATGCTCGTGGTAACACATCACTGCCCGAGCTACTCTACGTAGCAGTCTGCTAAATCGACCCGATACTCCTGCTATAGGCCTCTGATACCTCAGAGGGAGGTCATCAATGGAAGCATCAGGGAGGTCTAGGGTCAACCTCTCCAATTTTTCCTCTAACTCCCCGGTCACATCATCACCCTACGGTACGAAACGGGCTCCGACTCGTCTATCGAATGGGGAAGCTCCCCTAGGTCTTGTTACTCTGACGTCTGCATGAAAATATTCAAGTCTCGTTACTTAACATAAAAAATATAAAACATCAAAAACATAAAAACACTATTTCCATTTTAGAGTCTTTTGCTTCTTACCGATGTCACCCCATTGTCCACCAGGTGGGAGCGGTAGGTCAGGGTCACCGCTGAAGTTAGTGCCTGCATATGCATAATCCTCCACCATTAGGAGCTGATCTCTCAACCATCTAAAGAATGGGTCACCGAACTTTGCCTTCCCCCTGCCCGCTCCAGTACAAGCCATAATCTGAACCCACCTCTGCATGCGAGGGTCCTGCGCTCTCAACTCTGTAAAGACCACCTGGGGTCTCACCTATGGAACCCACTCGAAGAAGAAGCAAGCTAGAATGGAACCCAAACCAAATTGCTTTAGTTCCCCCTGCCAACACTTGGTTAGCTGATCCTTGAATATCGGAAGCAGGGCTTCCGCCCAGTTAAAGACTGTAGGTGCCATGGCCTCTATGACATAAAGCATATGTGCTCTAGACACCTAGTGCACTCCTTGGCTTCCTGCCACTCTCTGCATGGTAAATAATACAGTCTGTAGTGGTCCATCCATCATTGATTTTATGGGGATTTTCTTCCCCGATGTTCTTGTCCCAGGTATACAGTGACGGTGTATCAACTCATGTGTAGTGATTTCCCCTCCGCAGGAACCAGTCAGGAAGATGGGAGCACCCCGTCTCGAAAGGCCAGTCAGGAAGTAGATGTCCTCTACCTCAACTGCCAAAATATGAGCACCAACCTCAAAATATTGTTGCTCCGGATTCCACATCTGGAGTATATGCTCTAGCAATCGCTCATGCGATGCCATACTGGGTGTGCAGAAGAATTTTAAGAGTCCGCAGTCTCTCAATGCGGCTACGCAACCTGCATTTTGTTCAGTGAAGGCATCGTCATTATCATGCTATCTCTCTTTCCATATGACCATTTTTTATCAGCAAGAACCTGCCAAAAACAATCACAGACTTATTAGAATCATTCTTAGTCATTCAAATCAATTGAAATGAGCTAGTTTTTCTTGTGTGACTATTTTTACTTCTCCATGGCCGGAACCGCCTGTGCCCCGTTGAGGACAGGTTGTGGCACCTCCTGTGCACTATGTTTTCGGCGTGGTTCTAGCGAGGTACCGCTTATCCCGTAAGGGATAAGAGCGATGGGCCACTCCCATGATTTTAGGGCTTGCCATACAAGACCAAAACACCATTAAAAGTCAAAATTGAAGACATAAGATGAAAGAGTAGGGTCTAGGCTATTACCTGGAACTGACGGTGCTCGAATCCAACGGTGGAAACTCCTGATATCAGCGACTAAAAATCTGGCCAAGAAAATGCTCCACTATGGGTAAATAGTAAAATGTTTTGATTATTCACTATTTACATGACTTTTATACACATTTTTGGGTTTGACATGCTATAGTTTTGTTTTAAAATCATTTATCGCTCAAAATATATCAGTCATAATCCTTTAATGTTGGTTATTGGGGCATTTAACAATGTTTTTGAGTCATTGCAGGATAGAAGAATAGTAGCAGTAAAGTTTTGGGAGTTTGTTTTTTGACTTTTTTGTACTACCATAAAAACGAAAAAGTCTTTGAGCGTTTATTGTGACACTTTGGTCACGCTTGCAAAACTTAGTATCAAAGGTCCAAGTTCGTTTCTGATTCTTTTCAGGCTCGTAAAATCTCTCATTGTGAAAAGAGACCTAATGGAGTCTTCTTTAAACTCTTTTCGGGCTCCTTAAATACGAAAAGATTTTCGAGTGATCTTGTCTACTTCACGCTCGTTAAAGCATTTGAAGAGTTGTCTCTCCGACGGTAGGTTATCTCTTTTTTGGTTTGGATAGACTATTTACGAAAAAGGAACACTCCAGCCAATCATGACTGGAAGAGTTCTCTAAGGCATTATTTTATACTTTTTCTAGCCTTAGGGACTAAATCATACGAAAAAGGACCCTTTGGATTCTTCTTCCATGTTTTTTCAGACTCTCTAAACATGAATGATACCAAGTTTTCTTTCATTAGACTCGTTAAATTAAACATTGAGAGACCCTTTTTTGGGAACGAACCCCTCCTCTCTTAGGTTCATAAAACATATGAGTTTGGACTTGTCTTCGGACGAGCTATACCGAGTGTTTGTTACCCTCTTTGAACTTGTAAAACTGAAAAGAGGCACTCATCAACCATGATGGGGAAAATGGGAAGGGAATCATTTTTGCAAATAAATGGCAGTAGTTTGTCGTTACCTTTGAACATGGCACTTGCCTACATATCATTTTAGTCAATTGGGTATTCAACTGATGTACGTGACGATCCACTTTCATGAGTCATGTCACTCCTTTGAGTCTTTCAAAAGAATGCATTGTCCACTGTCGCACTGTGTGTTTGTCTGGATTAAGTCATGCTGCCAAGTATTTTGTCCAGTCACCCAATGTTCAAAGGGAAGTTGAAGAAGTTTACCTCTGTAGTCAAAATAGTCTATGTGTCAGTACTTTTGAGTCGGTCTTATGGTTACTACATTCACATCATTCCAGAACTATGTTCTGAGTTTCGTGTTGTCGATGTGGGACTCCTCATGGCCCTCCTTCAATGAGACTATTCCCGTCAACATCAGCTCATCATCTGGGAAATAGTCTTAGAAACAAGAGTTAGTACCTTGAGATTTGTATGCCTTAATGACATATTCTCTCGCTCTCGACATAGGTTCACATCATTGACCTTTGATCGATAAAATCGACTGGGTGTTCGAGATCAAAACATATATTCACGCTCAATAGATTGTACTGGGGTGCATTGGGAATCATCGACATCAATGGTAATCTCCCTCGCACTTGTTAACAATTCACATCATTGGCCAGTAATCAAGTGGTTTCTACCATGTTCGACTTCATATCATTGTAATCACATGGATAGAATTGTACTTTGTGGAAGACGAGATGAAGACCCTGGGTATTTGGTTAGCACTAAATGTTTTCCCCGAGTTACGATGGAGTTTTGTATATCTAGCATGGATCTGCATTTGTATGATCATGGCTATGCTCAAATTTGCGTCTGTATGACATAGATTTAGTTTGTATGTCCGGTAGCTATGTCTATGTTGTATTCTAGTAGCCATGCTTGTTTATTCCTCTCATGGATCTGCCTTGTATTGGTCTGCAGCCATGATTTTGTTACATGTGTCTATGAGTCAAAAATATTGATGTACTACAAATGCCTACTGGACGACATTCTCTGACCGAGCTGACATTTTCACCTCGAAGTGACAACTTGTTCTCTCAAAGCTCTCGCTTATCGTATCCCTCTAATTCTCATGCTTTGGGGGGCATTCTGTTATACCCAAATCCTATCACCACCATGTGATAAGACCCTTAACTTCCATGTTTGCCCTTAATCCCAGCACTTAGAGTGGAAACTTACTCTATTTGTCAATTCTACTTGAAAAACTCAGCACCATGCTTTCCTTGTGGCCCATGAGTGGTACCTTGCTCAGCACCGCCTGTATCCTGTTTTCAAGGAGCAGTGCCACTGCCTATGGTCTTTGGTCCAAAAGTGTTTCTCATCTCAACAGCTCTGTCATAAGAGAAGAAAAGCGGTACCCTAGGTAAAATGGGAAAAAGAGAAGTTTCTTGAGGCTTCTAGATCTTGAGCCTCGTGTCCTCCCTTATCCCTATCATTATGGGTCAGTTGATCTTGAGATCCCCCATGGTAGGATCTTAGAGCCACCTCACACACAATTCTCTCAACTATTCCTATCCATTGAGCCTTATAAATACAAGCTCATGTCCATAGTTGAGGGGGAGAACTATAGAGGTATTGTTATGTTGTTGGATTGACCACTTATCCCAAGTCATTGGAGAGCATAGAGAGTAAAGTTGGAGCTTATGGGGATGAAGTGTTTGTCTCGTGGAGGGGTGTGTTGACACTAAGGCAACAGTTTTAAGCTTCTCCATACATTTTTAATGCAAAGCTGATTTCTGTCCCACATTACTGTTGTTTTGATTTCACATGTACATGTTGTTAGATTCCTTGGTCACTAACATGGATAAGTAGATGATTTTCTGGTAGCTTTGATGTGTTTGCATGTTTGATCTGTTTGCAGGTACACATGTTCACAATCGAAGCAGCATTCCAGGTGTCTATGACATTCAGGGAAGGTATTCATCCTTTATCGTTCACTGATTTGTTCTGGATCTGAACCATTCAGACCAGAGGAACAGCTTCTGTCCGCAGAAGGTGCAATATTCCTGATTACAATGACACACTGGGAAGTCTTGTGATGATCTAGTGTTTCTTCCTGAATGTGGTGTACTGAACGGAGGTGTAGGTACATTGTTGCTATGGGTTGGTCCTTCCTCAGGCTCGAGCATAGCCTGTAGTCTCCTTCGTCATTGTAGGCTCACTTAGTCCCTTGTGATCTTCTCTCATAGCTTCTTGTTCTGGTCATAGCAGGACTCTCCTCAGTCCTCTGCCTCTTCTCTTGTTGGAACCCTACTCCACTTCACAGAATACCACACTCTTCCTCGACTTCCCTCATAGTTTCGTCGTAACTCCCATCCATCTACCCCGTATCATTCCATCTAGCCCTTGTCTCCGCAGTACCTGTAACCTCCGCACACCAGAGCTATACTCGTCGAAGTTCATTTTTAATATTCCATTTTCACAAATAAGCATGTTAATCCACAATTGCAAAGACAATATAAACCTACCTCTTGATCCTTTGAAGAATTCCCTTTCTGCGTCGCTATAGGAATTGACTGTGTTGACCATGAACTCAGTGATGTATCCTTCCAAAATGTTGTTGAGCCACACTTCGATGGCCCTCTATGCTCTGTTGTCTACCTCCTTCAGCTACTGGATCAGCTCTGGGGTCCAACAAGTAGGTTCGCCTCCTTGAAAATTCATCTTTCGATAGGTCAGTTGCGCCAACCACTCATACAAGATAATCAGAAACTCGACAAAGAAATATTCATGGATATCATAATAGATATGCCTTCCCAAACACTCTTATGTCGTTAGCATAGAACTTGGATTTTCTTCTGCTGTGAATTCTCGAGCCTTTTGATCAAACCAATCCTGAATCTCCAATCCTGTCGAATGCCACAACATATCCTCCTTTTCCTTGCACTATGGTACAGGAAACGTAACCATTTGTTGACACAGATGTGTCGACAGGGGTCCACACACTGTCGACACCCCTTTTCCCCACGATCTCCCTGAGCACCGACCTAGACAAATTTTACCCTGTCCAGCAACACCTGCGAAGCAGATGAAGTCTCACCAAAGATGTTCGAGGGAGAGTTGCAGGAACCACATTTCCGCAGTAAGGAGGAGGATTTGCGTACCTATTATCTATATGTCGTGGTAGTAACTAGAGATTTAGTTGAGGGTTTTAACATCAATCATTTATATTCGATCGCATCAAGAACCATTCATATTAGATTTAGTCATCGCAGTATAGATCGACAAACATGAAATCATTCAGTATGCAGAGACATCACATCATTCAAGAATATAAACCATATCACACTAGTTCATCATTCAGATTGCATCATTGAAACCACAAAACTAGCAAAACACGAGACATAGAGTTTCCAACATCATCCACACATGTCATATTACTTCTGCACATGAAAACAAGTTCCCAAAATACATTCTTAGATTTGCAAAATATAACCAAAATAGCAGATACCAAAATTGATCTTCCCCAGATGCTCAAAAAGATAGTCTAAGACAAAATTCCCGATCTCATGATCATGATCCTTTCCTACTACATTTCTAACTCTATATATAGCCTTTATCCTTTACAAAATGGTCCACTTGTAACTACTTTCTAACTAACTTGGACCAAAAAGTACAAAACTATGACCAAATCGACGCTTGTCAACTTCTTTGCCTTTCCCACTATTTCCAACTTTCACACCATGCACATCCATATCGTCTACAAATAGTATGTCTCGCCTAGGATGTGCCTAAGAGTCCCATACACTACAATCGGAGGTGCGTAACCAATTATAGTGGCCCTCAGCTTCAATGCATAAAGCGGTTGTGTTGTTTGACCCCTATATGGCCAGGACACTCACAGGAATAACCTCTACAAGTACCCCCTACGATACCTAGGTAAGGAACCTAAGGTCAACCCAATATAACCAACGCTCAGGCGGACAGTCACAAGCGAGATCTACCATATGGGTAGGGTAACAAATCCCAAATCTCGAAAGCACCAAAGTTACCTCAAAATCCCCCAGATACGAATAATATCCTGGAAGTATATATGGCATTGCACAGAGAGTGGCAAGGGGATATCCCCACCACAAACGTGTATGTTGCCTCGTGCTTAACTCCTGTGTAAGAGGAGGCTCCTGAGAACACTAATTATAATCAAGTATTTCTCTTCTCACCTAGACATACACCTAAATGTTTTGTTTTGTAGTCTTGGAAAAATTTACTCATGACACCCTATTCCAAGACTCTACAACCTAAGCTTGTTTATGCACCTCTATCAAATAAAAAGTGTAATTCATTTTAAATTAAGCGTTCATTTTAAGGTTGTGATTATTCAAAGGAAATGATCGTGCAACTAATGATGTTATGACTCAGCAATGAAGTAAATATGCACACCTAACAAATGGTGCCAAGTGCAATTTGTCTTTAATTATGAAAAAGGGGTACGCCACTACATGAGATGCATAAATTTTCCCTTCAAATGGCAATGCAACTTTTCCTATATGAAATCCTGATCACTATTCAACTAAACAAACCTAATGCAAGTACTATTCCATGCAAATGCATCATGCACAAACATGCCAAAAATAAAATATTTTTGTATTTTTCTAATAAATGATACGTAAATGCAATAAAAAGACTCTAAAACTCCCACACCCTACAACAAGTATCAGACACAAGACAAGCAAGACACTGAGATAAAAAGGTCTAATGCACTAATACCAAAACAAAAAAGGAGAAGAGTGACAAGAACAAAAATGTAAAGAAAAAAAGTCGTTGGTCATAACAAAAGCATTAAACAGACACCACAGGAACCCAAGAAGAATCAGCAACGAACCCACCTAGCATCCTTCAAACATCAAGCATTCACTCAAAAAGAGGATCATACGCGACTGTTCACAGAAAACCCGCTTGTATATGCAACTGTTAGTACAACAACCTACACGTATACACTATTGACACCTCTATGACCCGTGTATAGCAAGAGGAAGGTGGTAAAAGGTAGGATAAGATCCAAATTACTTCCACAGCACACCAATGGGATAACACATTTCTAAACCCGACAAAGAAACACAGAGAAACAAAGAGCAAATCAAGCACATCGTGCACCCAAACCCCAACAAAACAAGGAACTTCCCTAGTGGAGTCTCCAATTTTGTTACGGAGAAGGTTTCCTATGGCTTGGGGTGGACCACAATAGACTGTATGACACGAGAAATAAACACATTTCTATATGCAATAGAGATAAAAAGAACTAACACTACGAGATAGAAGGCATACCTTATTCTGGAAGGTTGTAGTCGATCCCCGTTGAGCTTTTCAACCACACTTGTACCTACATTCCATCCTCAACAACAACAAAAACGAAAAGCATGATATATGTTTAAGTGTTAGGCCTACTCTAGCATATATAAAACCAATATGTATAAATCAAAGTAACTACATCATCCATGGATAAAGATCATACATAGTTACACACATACAATGGACGAGAGATGGATATTTCAATTGATTATAAACAGAGTTATAAGTGACAACCTCTATCGGCACCTCGTCGAAATGGCGAAACCGAGTCCTCCACCTAGGCCTCCACCACTTCAATCCTCCATCTCAATGGAATTCTCACAATGCAATGACAAGCTTGGGAAGAGCATCAATGGGTGCTCACAAGGACAAAGGGATGCAGACTCAAGCATGTATGAATGAGGCACAAATGAACTATAGTTTCCTTGCTCTCTTCAATTATCCATCTCTAATGCATCCAAGGGGCCCAATATATAGCCCTTCAATAGGAAGTGAAGGGTCGAGTCGAAGCGATACCAGGAATATGGAAGGCCAAAGGTCAAGTTATTCATGACTCAATGAGGAAAACTCCAAAATATATTTTTTGGGCACATTTCCTGATGTATGCGGGTCATAGTGGGACAAGCTGCATGTACACACGAGATGTAAGCCTGTGACCCGCGTATACAAATAAATAGGGATTTTTAAGGTGTTTCTTTGAGCAAAGGGGGTCCAAAAAGTCTGTATAGGGACAGGGAAGGCCATAAAAGCATGATCTACCCAGTGTGGTAAAATCATCTATAACACATACCATGGATTTGGTTATAACAGTATCCGAGTTTTTGGACCCAAACGAGCTCTGTTACACGACGTGCAAATTCATAATCATGATGCCATAGGAATATGTTGTATGGTCAACAACAAGAAACCAAAAAAGTTTTGAGGGTTTAACCCAAGTTGTCTTCATAAATAACAAGTCTCACATGAATTTAGTTGGTTATAAACCCAATTAAGGAATCCCAAGCTACCACAAACCTAAATTAAAAGGCTTGTGCCCTTAATTGAATTCATGAGCTCAAAACATACCCAAAGAGATAAAAATGAGTCAAACCGGTGCCCAAGGTCTAGAACCAAGAGGGAGAGGGATCGGGAACCTATAGAACACACCCAAGCATTATAGATCCCAATGAGGCCCCATTTTAAGGTAGGAAAAGAAAAGATCCAAAAAGGTAATCCGTCATGCCTAAGCTCGAAAAAGAAAAGCAAGAAGGTAATCTATCACAATAAAGTAGTTAAAAAGTATTACATCAGCATTAGACATGTCATGCATGAATATGACATAGGAATAAACCACGCAAATCACCTTCATACATTATATAATATTTTTAGAAATTTTAGTTTTTAATAATTTATTATTATTTATTTTATTAGAATATCTCACATATACTTTAAACAACAAAAAGAAGTATATGCCAAACAAATACATCCAAGCACTACAATTGATGTAATGTCATAAAAAGGTGATTGATATGGAAACTGGGAATTTCCAAAATTTTGAAATTGGACCACCGACATTTTATTCTCGCTTCGAGTTTCTTAAAATATAAGTGTTCGCTCTATAGTTTCTGAAAGTATAAAATGTTCACTCTATTCTATGGTATAGTCACGTTCATAAATAATGTTCGCTTTTTTCTCGGGTTCCGCAGTGGTAAGTTTATGAAAGGATTTCATTTTTATATTTATTTTATGTTTGATTGATTGGTAAATGGTTTACTGTACTATTTTGTACAACTATATATAATATTTAATAGATATAAAAATACATTATTATATTTTGTACAATTATATATAATATTTAATTAATATTTTAATAGATAAGTGTTTTTATTTGAGATTTCGAAGTATACATGTTCTTTTTAGATTGAATGAATATGAGACAAGTGTACTTTCTAGATTGATTCTATGGGAGTGGTTACAAATTCAAAATAAATCATTATTAAAAAAAAATACAAAAAATAGTTGATGCATGGATATTTGGTAGCTATTGCATAGATGGCATGTCAGTCAAAAAACTACATAACAAAATCTCATGCAAAAAATTACTGCTAATCGATAGTACATATAGTATTCAAAAAATGCTCCTACCCAAAAAATGCAAGAAGTCATGAGTGTTCTCCCATTTGTCCATATATCCGGCGGCAATAGAAGACCTTTTTTGGAGAGCAGGTTTTCCTTGTAATTACATTCCCAATAAATATGAGAGAAAGTAATCCGCTAAAAGTGAACTCTCATCATGCTAATGTCCTCAAAAAGAGGAAGAGGGAAAATATTCCATGTGGGCTTGCCCAATTTCAGACTATCAATAACCAACTTTGAATCACCAAAAATATGGAGATGTAGATTCTCAATGGAGTGTGAAAGACACGGGAGAAGTTTAATGGTTGCAAATTCAGTTGAATTACTCGAGACATATCCAAGACCTGCAACAAAGTGGGTAGAGTGGGAACTAGAGAGGTGCAGGATCCCACCAACATCACTAGTCTGAGGCCTTCCTTGAGAAGCACCATCCACAAAAGCCCAAGGAAAAGTTCCATCCAATATTGGATCGGATAGAATACGAGCAGGTTTGGAGGAGGAAATCTGTGGAAAGGCTTTGAAGATACCAAAGCTTTTTCCAGCAAAAACCGAAGCAGGATTATGTACATCATCAAAGTTCGCCTTGTTCCTAGTGATCCAAGCTCCCCAAATAATGAAAGTTGGGAGAGCATAATACAAAGAGAAGAAATGTGTTGTGAGTCCACGAAAGCCATGCTTGTTGAATATCGTAACCACTCCAAGCAAAATGTGTTACCCGTTAGGATGGAGAGATGCCTCCACATATCGCGAATGTATGGACAAGTGATGAAGAGGTGGGCTATATTTTTGGCCTCTAGAGCACATAATGGACATCTGCTAGGCCCGAGTTTGAATCTATGAAACAATACTTCCCAGATAGGTACTTTAACGTCAAGTGCAAGCCATAAAAAAATCTTGATTTTAAGTGGATAGAGCAGTTTCCAAATGCTCTTGCGCCACCAGGCCGAGGAGGAAGCTTCTTCCTCTTCTATGAGCACCAAATACCCTAACTTGGGAGAATAGGGTCTTCCTTTGGCATTCTTAACCCAGATAAGCTCATCAGCCTTATTGGTAAGATAAACATTACTATCAAAAGAATCGGTATATAACTATCCCAAATATGGCTCTCCATGACAAGAAGATCAAGTTCTGTTACCGATAACCAAGACTGTTTGAGAAGAGGATTTAAGTTTTGTTTTTGTATCTGATGCAGATGTATAAGGTTTGATTGAATCATTTCATCAGGAAAACGAATGAAATATGAGCATCCAACCCACGGGTCTTGGCTGATCCGTATGCATTTGTCGTTGCCAACTTTACAAGCTAACCATCCTCCGATAAGATCAAATGACTTGATGATTGCCTTCCAAATGTTCAAAATGTTCTTGGATGAATTATCTTTGACGTGGATCCATTCATCAATGGATAGAGGAGAGATATATTTTTAATAAATAATAAGGTTCCATAGATCCGCTCCTTTGATAATTTTCCATGAGCATTTTGGAGCGAGAACCTTGGAAAAACATGTGAGATCTTTGATACCCCAGCCAGCCTGTGATTTGGGATGGGTTATTATGTGCCACACAATCCAGGAGAAATCTTGTTCCTTGTCGGGTCCTCCCCACATATTTTTTTTGCAAAGCTTTTGGATCCTCTGAAGAATGGTTGCAGGAACATAGGACATAGAAATCCAAAAGACAGGTATGGCTTCAAGTATAGAATTAATCAATACCGGGTGGGCCCCGCGGGAGATCCATTTGTTGCACCAAAGCTTGAGCCTTTTTTCAATACGCACTGTCAGCCAAGCCCAGTATTTACATAAATCATTGGGTTTGATGAGAAATCCTAAGTATTTGAGACACAAAGCTGCGTTGACAGAAGTGTAGTCGGATTTTCTAGAATGCCATGCCTCCTCCATAGGATCCAGGTTCATATAAGACATTGAAGATTTCGAGCTAATGCATACCATGCCAGTGGCTGCACATAATATCATTAATATAGATTTGAATAAAAGATCATCCCTGCGTGATCCATATGTGAAAAACAACATATCGTTAATGAAAAATAGGTGGGAGACATACACATTATCATCAAAATGGAATCCCTTGAAAGCTCCAGATGAAGAAGCATTGGAGATCATGCGGCTCAGTCCATCCATCATTAATATAAAAATGAGGGGTGCTAGTGGAAAACCCTGTTGGATGCAACAACTTGGTCTAAAAATATTTGATGTTGAACCGTTGATAAGAACCGAGAAAGAAACAAACTAGATGGAGGCAAGGGTCCAATTAACCATAGACAATGAAAAACCAATCTGTATGAGGATTAATCTGACGAGGGACCAGTTAACACGATCGTAGGCTTTAGATAATTCAACTTTGAAGAGTGCCATCGACATTTTTCTATGTTTGGTAGAATGAAGTATCTCTTGAGTGATAGCGATAGGTTCATGTATGTGTCTATTTGCAAGGAATATAAATTGTTCAACTCTAATGGAATCTGACATGATTCCTTTGACTCTATTGTCAATTACCTTAGCTATGATCTTGTATACGGTGTTGCAAAGAGAAATAGGATGAAAATCATCAAGGGTCGTAGCTCTATCCTTCTTCGGGATGAGGGCGATAAAAGTATTGTTGAAAGAGTTGTGTACCCTTCCCCAAACCCTGGATTCATCAACTACTGCTACGAGATCACCTTCAAGGATGTCAATAAACCATTGTAGAATTCTATAGGGAGGCCATCAGGCCTTGGACTTTTGTCATCTTTCATAGAGTGGATAGCAACCTTTAGTTCCCCCATACTTACTTGGTCTTACAAAGATTCATTTTGCTCCTCTGAGATAGAATTAGGGAAAAAATCCACTAGGTCTATCATGTCCCTGAGAGTGGTCTCAGTATCCTCTTTGAATAGCGACGAAAAATGGATGGTGTTGACCGCAACAAGTTCTTCAAAGACTGAAACCATATGACCATTCCCTTTGTCCAAGTGGCATATGGTATTATTTGTGAACCTATTCCTGTAGAAATTGCGAAAATATGTGGGGTTGCCATCTCCATGTTGGAGCCATATGGCTCTTCTCTTGAGCCTAATGGAGAGTTCCTTTTCGATGAGAATCTTCTTTTTTTACACTCCAGATCCATGTAATATGCCTTTTGTTCATGATTGGGAAAGCCATGAGTGTGATTGCTAGAAAAAGAGTCCAGATTATTTTCGATGAGAGTAAGTTCCTCTTCCATCTCTCTATGGTGATCGTGTGCCCAAATCATAGATTCCTTTTTAACCATTTTGAGATTGTGCACAAACTGCACCGCGACCGAGGAAGGGTTATTAGGTACATATGGAACCCATGACTTCTGGATCATCTGCATGTAGGAATCATGTTGAATCCACACAGAATTGAATTTGAAGGGAGTAGATGGTTTAATAGGAAAATGGCCGAATTCCATGAAAACTGGGTGATAATCAGAAAAACCTCCCTCTTCGATCCATTGTTGAATACAAGGGGCCAACATAAAAGCACTTTCATTGATGAGGAATCTATCAAGCCTTTTGGCAACACTATCAGCCCCAACTCTCTTGTTGCTCCATGTGGGATTAGGTTCAACCGGTGGATTATCGAAAAGACCCTCAACATTGAGTTTCCTGAAAAAATGATCTGTTAAAGGGTCTTTAATGGCGTTAGGGCCCCAGGTTTTAGCTTCCCTGAGTGAGAAGTTTAGATCACCACCTAGGATGAACCTTTCTTCTCTATGGAAGCTAGAACTAAATAATCTGTTCCAGTATTCGGGTCTACTAGTATTGGGACCATATATATTCAGCAAGGTAAGGGATTTCCCTAGTTCCCACGAGAAGAGAACTATACCAAGTCCTTCTGACCCAGCTATGCCAAATGCTTCGGCACTTGAGTGAAACTGCAAAGTGCCAACGACCAACTCTCTGACCTCTTCTGCAACCCCAAACTCTGATAGTACAATAGAGGCATTGTTGTCAGGTACCAAGGGAGGGTCATCCAACCTTGTGGACAAAATAGCCACACCCGGAGAGCCCCCAATATCTAGCAAGTCTTCAGAAGCAAGAGCTGTGAAAACTTTAGGGTTATGCCAAAATGTTTAGTGAAAGGAAGTCTGCACTCATCATCCACATGTTCGTATGTATGGCATCTATTACATCTGAATGAGATTCCAATATAATCCAGAGTATGCTTGTGGTGATGGGCACCCATGGAAATGATCATTTCATCCCATAATTTGTCGCGAGTGTCAATTTCAACGAGGATCTTGGCCACTACCATCATCCCCGAAACCTTAAAAGAGAGACTGGCTTTTAAATAAGTACCTATGGAAGAGCTAATCAATTCAAAAACGTCCTCTAACCACAACTAAGGTAGTAGGTCAGGAAGCTTGACCCAAATAGGTTAGCAAGGTAGTTTGGTTTTCCCAGCGTTGAACGGTAGACACCACCTGATTATAGTGATGGCTGATCTACCCGTCATCCATTTCCCATTGAGAACAAAATTGGAATCCTTAGTGTCGTGGAGGATAATGGTGAACCACCCTTTAGCCAGTGCATAACAATCCGGGGCATATCCAAGTAACGGGAGCCAAAGATCCTTAGCCCAAGCCCTGAATTTTCCATAGATATCCCACGGCCACCAAAACGTCCAACCAATGCTAAATCCAATAGAGGGATGACATTCACCATCCGCACATCTTCCCCCAAGGCTTGGTTAAGTGGACTGCACTTCTGTTTGACACATTGCTTCTTGAAGATGTTAGCCAAAACCGCAGGACCAACCGAGAAACCTATGGCCTGTCCACATCCCGGCCAAGGGTCAACCACCTGTGACTGATTAGCTTGTGGCTCTTTTCGGGTTGATCCAAGGGACTCAGTGGGGTTGATAAAACCTCCCCCCAAGGTTGTTCCTATTAGGTTTGCAGAACCTGTATTCCATGGAGGGCTATTCACTTTCATTTCCCCAATGGCACTCTGCCCATCTGTTTTTTTTTTTTTTTCTATCTCATGTTCCTAGACGTCCAACGAGCTGGAATATTGTAACAGTTGTCAGCTATGTTCTAGTTGCAAGCAGATGGACCCTGTAGGGAGTGTCTAGGTCATGTGGGATGCTTCGAGGTACAACCCTAGGACAAAAAACCCTATATTAAAAAGCTAAAGACCGACACAACTTCCAGCTATCTTATTCCAAGGGCGCAACGGTAGTATGTGACCAACCATCAACAGGTCGTAGCAGAGAATCTAGACACTACATCTCGAAAACCCTATCAATACCTAGCACAAAAATGTGGGTTATAGGGATTATAATCTTTATACTAGTTTAGATCGCACTTGCTTCATAGTTGCATGTTCTGCATACTCCATATCCCTTGTCACATGTCGCAAGTTTCTAATCGCAGGTTACAGGTTTGAGTCTACGGCCAAGTTTAACTATTTATGTGCTCCTCAAAACTTACCAAACGAATACATCGTTTGTTCAAAACTTACCAAACTATGTATTATCCATTATGAAAATACATAGAAGAATTGAACCAAAAGTGCACTCTTCTTCTTTGGATAACAGGGGGGATTCATCACCAACCCCCAGTGCAACTGCTTCTATGGATTTCATCTTGGCCGAATAACTTGGTTACAATATATAAATTATCAAGTCCAAACTTCTTGTTACAATGTAAAACAAATCACTCGAAGCTTGACGTGAAGCTATGAGAAATGTCATGGCTTGTTACAATTCTCTTGTTTTTGTTTGCATCTCCCGCCACATTAGCCCCCCTCATATTATAGAATATCAATGACGATTAAAGAAAGTCAACCATTGTATCTCCGCCACATTAGCCCCTCCCATTATGGAATATAAATGACGGTTATGAAATATAAATGACGATTAAAGAAAGTCAACCATTTTTCATCTTTTACAATATTTGATTGTTAAAATTAAGATTAGGATTAAGGCTTTGTAACTTTATAGAATCTTCCTGATGTTTATGAAGGTTTTGAATGGATTTCCACACATTATTATTAACTCTCGATATGAGAATTGACATTTTTTTTGAAGAGCACTAACACTACTCCATATTCCGTATGGAATCAAGGTGGGCTGGGGGAGCCCTTCTTGGGGACGGTGATACATGGCTTTGCCTTACCACTCGAACTCCCTGCTTGGGGCCACATAGGTGAATTGACATGCTACCATTTGGATTCGAGGGGAATTATTCAACCATTAATAATAATAATAATAATAATCTATTTTTAAGGTCACCGCCAAGCGAGACACCAAATTGGTGTATGAGACCCCCTTGTTTGTGGGACAAGGGACCCCAGACCATAGAGGCCATATATTTTGTATGTAAAAACTCCAAATTTAATTGATTTAAAAAAAAATTTATAATATGATGTGTAAACTCATGAACCCAAATGTTATATTTTTATCACATTTTAATACATTAATATAATAATTATATAAATCTAGTTTGAATGATTAATACCAACATAGATTCATCTTAAACTTGGATTTATCAAACAAAGAGAACCAATTTTTTGAGGTGTAAAGTTTTTTATCTTAAACTTTATGTTGGTTTTATTTTTTATTTTATTTTATAAGCCGACATGGATTTATTTATGTATTTTGTTTTAATTGTTATTTTATGAGCCAACATGATTTTTTAATTACTTTTTAATTTTTGTAACGTTGCATTATGTTACGTTCTACAACAACATTTCTCCCATATTGGATTGTAGAGCATTGAGGGTCTTAGGTTGTAGAGCACCTCGCTACCCTTGATGCAATAAATTAATTTTAAATAATTAATTTTTGTATTTAAAATTGTTAAAACTTAGATTTTTTTTCCTTCCTATTTTAATGATAATGATGATGATGATGAAAGTTAACGTACACAGAGACCAATTTTGGTTTGTCAAACTTACAAAAGAAAAGAAAGGAACTACTTGGATTGCTTTAGAGTTTGATTCATCTGCTCAAAAAGCTTGGAGATGAGTGTTCCTAAATTACAATAATTTTGATGAGATAGAAGATTAGACAGGTTCGTATTGTAACAAAAATTTGAAACTAAGATCATATGTGTGTACATGGGACAATCTAAGAGGAAGTGATTTCATCTTCAACACTTATAGTCTCACAAAGATGACAAATCTCTCCAGCGCACAAAGTTTTAGGAAAGGTCCAACGCCATGTTTCACTATGCAACTCATGAGAGTTTGTTCTTATTTTAGCTATATGGATCTTCTTCTTTACACTAGTTAAAACATAGAGATAATTTTCATCTTCAAGTTTAGGTTTAATTACCTGCTTATACTATCTTAATTTTATTTTATCCTTAAATTTTTATCACACCACAACTTCTCTATGAACTTCAAAGTAATAATATTTTTATATGATCTATATTTTGCAAAGTGACATTTTCATCAAGCCCCCACAACTTTAACCAAGACATGATATCTTTATGCCAACCCTTCTTGAGCCTCACAAGGTTTTGAATGGACTTTAAAACAATATTCATAAGTCTTTAGTCTCTTAAGTTATTTAATTTGTTCTTGTACATTAGGTACCTAGTCATAGTTATGCTCTCAATGGGGAAAAATCCATTTTAGTGAGGAGAATAAGATATGACATATTGCTTTTAATTTTAATATTGTAAGGTATACAACACTTTTGGATTTTCTCAATCCTTCTCTAAGATTCTCTATAGATGTTGCAACCCCAAAAATCACAGCCATACAATAGAATGGGAGTGATGAGAGTCTCAAAGTGAAATTTCTTTTTATCTCACATCATAAGGTTTACCGACTTACAGTTGTTTTCAATACCAAAAGAAGTTTTTCATCCTCCATTGATCATTTTCTCGATTATGTAGTTCCAATTAAGCTTGTGATGGATATTGATCCCAAGATATTTGTAGGAAGTCACTTCATCCAAGTTGTTATTGTCATACAAAAATGAGCGCAACCTTGTTGGATTTTATCATCATAGCTTTGTTTTTGTCGATATTGACAGTCATGCCCATACGAGAGAAAAAATATTTGAGAAATCTTAATTGCTTATCAAGATTAGAGTGACATATTTCCATAAGAACAATATCATCAGCATAAAGAAGGAGGATGATGCCAATTCCCACTAAAGTTGTGTTAGTACAACCTACATCTACTAAACAACCTTCTTACTTGTCAATGTATATACCAAAAAGGGTACGAGAGAGGGGGGAGCCTTTCATAACTCTTATATTACAATAAATATCTTCTAACCAACCCTCAATGTTCTTAAACTTGGTGATGACATGCTCGTACAACCTTATTGCAACGACTCTAAGCTCAAAAGGAATCTTTAACTCTTCTAATATATTCCATAAGTTATTTGTAAGCACAATATCAAAAGCTTTCCTAAAGTCAACAAAGGAACAAAGGATTGAGCTTATTATTGTAACATTCTTCTAGAATGATCTTGAGAGTAATGAGGTGGTTTATGGTAGAATGATACCTTCTAAAATTGGCTTTCCCTTTAGTCCTTTTACCTCTACTTTCTAGCCATACATTAATCTTATTTTCAAAAATAATACCATATAACTTGTTTAAAAGAGGGCTAATTATGATGGTCCTATAATTAGAGAGGTTAGTTTTATTGTCGATTTTAAAAATTAGTATAATAAGGCTCCGAGTCCAAGCTTTAGGGAATCCAAGCTTAACTGCTAGATTGAAAAACTTGTGGATATGAGGGATGAGGACAACCCTCCCAATTTTCGGGATTTCTACTTGGTAGCCTTTGATGTTCTTAGCTTTCCCATTTGTGAGGAATTTAATCCAAAAATATATATCTTCTAAATAAAAAACTTTTTCCTCCATAAAAAGGGTTAAATGGTGTCCATGGCATCATGGGATTCATAAAGCTTCCTAATATAGGAATTTCAATCCTTCAATATAATAATATTATTCTCTTTAATTTTGCGAGTTAGAATTTGTCTTTAGAATTTCTTAGGATCCATCTTAAAAATAATCTCCTACTTATTATTTATATATGACTTTTTTTTTATGAGTGTGTTGTACCTATTTATCTTGTCAACTTTTAGGGACTCATCAATAGCTTCTTTGATTTCCTTCTTGCAATTTTACTTCATTTGTCATACCAAGGGTTGGTCATTCTATTTTTATTTTAATATGACACTTCAAAATAGAACTTGTTAATGGAAGAGGAGAGGGTTGTAGAGAAATTATGATAGAGGTCTTCTATATTTCCCTTACTAAAACAGAGGAGACACATTCTTATTTAAATCATTTAAAAAAAGATCATCTTTACTTTTATCCAAGATTAATTACTTTTGACTGTAAGAATTCATTTCTATAGGACTAATATGCATAACAAAATTGAGAGTTACAGTCGTGGTTACAATTAAAGGTCTATGATCCGAGTCAAGTTCATGGTAGTTTAAAATGTCAAAATGTATTAATTGGTTGTTTACGGGGATACAAAAAATGACATAATCAACCACACTATAACTTCCAAGCCCATGAATACAAGTCATTTGGCTAGAATTGTGCCATTTCATAAGATCGTTGCACATAATTAGATCTTGAGCACCATAGAGCTTGATTAGCTAAGATCCAAACAAATTCCCCCCTAAATATTCATATTTTCTTTTATAGTTGTTGGATAAAGTGAGGTATTTGTCTAAACATAGAGGATTAGGGTTGGAGTCATTGCTTAAGGGGATAACTTGGTTACTAAATGTTTGAGCATTAAAGTAACCCATTCAAAGGATAACCTTCATTCCTTAAACTAGAAATATGAAGCGTAAAAACTTCTTAACTCTCGTAATAAATCTAAAATTCCCACACGTAATCCGTAGCCCACATTATGATAAGTAATAATAATTAGATTGAATAATAGATAATGTACATTACAATGAATGCCTGCTTAAATATAGCTTGGGAACATTTATTGAGGAGTCTCATCTCCTCATAATTTATAAATAATATTTATTTCGTGATTATTGTAAATTATTAGATATTTATTATTTTATGTTTGCAACATTGCATTCCCCTTAAGGGAAGCTTTGCCCTCAAAGCTTTGTTTAGTGAATGACTTATCATTTATTTTTGTTCATAATATCTTCTCATGCCTCTCTGAACTTGTAACTCCAACACTTGACGAAACACAACAATATAATTTTTGAATCCTTGAAGTGAAATGCCAATTTTCCTCAGAAGTAACCCATCTAAGATTTACTTTCATCGGAGTCAACTGTTGGTCGCCTTGCTGGATAAATCATAACTTTCCTGTTTATGTTCATTTTGACCTTGTCGTTGGTTAAAATGAATTTTATAATTGGGGTCTCGATAAGGAGTTTTTATTGTTCGCTTTTCTGTTGGATTGACTTCTTTTTGAACTGCGATGAGGACCATATTTATTTCTGTTTCTTCTTCATCAACTTGATTTTTTTTCTTCCAGAGAGTCTAGATGCTTCCTTCTGGATTTGTGCACTTTGAATCTCCCCTAACCTTTCATCTTGCGCCTTTTTCCCTCTTTTAAATTATTGATTTGTTCCTCTAGTTCTTGATTAAAATTTCTTAGGTGCTGGTTTTCTTCCTCTTTGTCCATTAGTTTTCCTTTGGTATCTTCGTTTGATTGTCATGTCTTCTTAGTACATTTTATCTTCGTAATTTTTCCTATTAATGTCTTGTTATGGTTTCTTAATAGATATATTTCTTCAGTGTTATTTGATAACGTGCTTTTGACAGTTGTAATCTCCAACTTATGTGTCTTTTTAGTGTTGTTCTCTTTCTCTTGGAGTTCACTAATTTGTCACTAAAGGTGGAAATTCTTTGCTTCTGGGCATCTTATTTTTGTCTAAATTTGCTTGATTTCGTCATCTTTCTCCTTGATGATTTTGTTTGAACGTTTTATTTCTTCTTCTAAATCATTATTGCTTCTATATGATGAATCGTCGTCATTTTTTGAGTTTTGATTGTGACTTTTTAGATGTGAAATTTTCTTATCCTTATCTGATAACATTTTTTGGAGCTCTCGCTTTTGATCTTTTAGGCTACGATTATTCTATTCTGCTTAATGACTTCACAATTCTTGCTTCATAATCTTGAATTGAAGATCTTTATTGGTTGCTTTATTTTTCTCTAACTCGTCCAATGCTGCTTGTAATTACGACTTGATTTCTGAATATGTAGGTGCCATCGTTTGCGACTATGTCTTTACTTCACTTTCGTCTTCTTTTCTTCGACAAGGGTAGATATAAAAGTTGTAATAATTCCCAATATGGCTCTCTTGTAAAGAATCTTCATTTGGCCTTAACTCTTTCAACAAGGAATGGTCTTCTTGTCTGCTTTCCCCCTTTTGTATAATAATTGTAATTATTACAATTATTAATTCTTAATTCTTAATATTAATGATATTAATTTTTTTTTTTGAAAATTTAAAAAAATATAATAATTTTAATAGTAGTAGTAGTAGTAGTAGTTTAGTTATACCAGCGTAGATCCAAATCCTAGGCTCTATCAAGCACCGAGATGGATCAAATCTCTCGAGGTGCAAACCTCTTCTTAGGTATCCATTGATTTGATTCAAACCAAAAGACACATCTTTTTATTCAAGGTCCACATATAATATTTTTATTATTAATATTTAATATTATTTATGGCCGACATATAATATTTTTTATTATTTTTTATTTTGTTAGGAACGAACATTACATCATTTGCCCACACATGGTTTTAAAACCATATGCAAAGCCCTCCTACAACCATGGGTTGTTTAGGAGGCCTTGCACATGGTCTTAAAACCATTTGCAAGGCCCTCCTAAACCATGTACAATAAAACATGGGTTGTTTAGGAGGCCTTGCACATGGTCTTAAAACCATTTGCAAGGCCCTCCTAAACCATGTACAATAAAACATGGGTTGTTTAGGAGGCCTTGCACATGGTTTAAAGCCTCCTAAACCATGTACAATAAAACCATGGGTTGTTTAGAATGCCTTGCACATGGTTTTAAAACCATGTGCAAGGCCAACATTCTTTTACGGATAATTCAATTTTGTGTTTTTTTCTTGACCCACATATTTTTTTTACAGATAATTAAATTTTTACTTTTTTATTGTTTTGTTAGGTAGGAAGATTGCAACATCTCCTCCATATTAGATTGTTTTTGTGGCCGACATTTATTTTGGCCTATTAGAAAATTTATTTTTTATTAATAAAAATAATGTTAGGAAAGTGATAGTAATTTTTATTTTGTGTTACAAAATCTCTTCCATAATATTCACTATCACTATTATTTTTTGCCGACATGTTACAAACATTACATTACAAGATCTCTCCCATAATATTCACTATCACTATTATTTTTTGCCGACATGTTACAGACGTTAGTAACGTTACATCATGTTACAATATCTCTCCCATTATATTCACTATCACTATTATTTTTTGTCGACATGTTATAAACGATACTAGCGTTACATCACGTTACAAGATCTCCCCCATACTAGGCTGTATAGCACCTCTCGGCGCAATAACTTAAAAACTTTAATAAAAACAAAATAATTTTTTTTAATTAAAAATTTGTATTTGTTTTTGGACTGTGTAGGTTTCTCGTGTAGTGGAGTGGGAAGCTTGGACGTGAAGGATGGTGAGCGGTGGAGGTGAGAGTAGGAGTGAAAAGAAGACGTATGGGCAGCATTGGCAGGGAACTGGTAGAGGGAACATGGATATGGGAGGGAAGGTTGGTAGAGTGGCGGTGTAAGGAGGTGAAAGGAGGGATGCAACAAAGCAGTTGGAGTGGACGCAACAAAGATAATGCAACAGAGATGTGGAATGCGTGAGAGAATTAGTTGGACGTGGGGAATTGAAGTGGAGGGAGAATGGGTGTAGTTGGTGTAGGGGAAATGGAGTGCAGGATAATAAGTGTTGGTGTGAAGGCAGTGAGTGTAGGGGGAGCAAAGTTGGAGGAGAACATGATTTTGTGAAGAGGATTTATGAGAGAGAATAGTTAGTGTTGGAATGGAGTGAATATGAATGAATGGACATAACTTAGAGAAATTTCATGAAACAACTGTAACCATAATTGGTCATAGAACATGTAATTCAGGGAAACCTTGAAATAAATAAGACAAAGTCTGCAAATTATTTCCAAGGGCAAGATCAGACTTCACTCTTATACCAATGAAGTGTAAAAACTTCTTAACTCTCGTAATAAATCTAAAATTCCCACAAGTAATCCGCATCCCACATTCTGATAAGTAATTATAAATAGATTGAATAATAGATAATGTACATTACAATGAATGCCCGCTTAAATATAGCTTGGGCACATTGATTGAGGAGTTGCATCTCCTCATAATTTATAAACATTATTTATTTAGTGATTATTGTAAATTATTAGATATTTTTTATTTTATGTTTGCAATAAAATATCATGTTCAAGGCCATTATAAGGACAAGTTTTATCTAAATTGTTCTTATAAAAGCTACAATTGATATGCACAAAATAACAAATTGCTAGCATTAAAATCTATAATTTCCATCAAAATGTGTTGGTTGAATGAATCTTTCTTATAAATCCTAACATGGGGGTAGATGTTAGTTTTAATGTAACAAGCTATGCCTCTAATGCCTCAACGATAGGATCACTTGTTCCATATCGACCATCAGATAGATCCTTTTATTGTACCGACCTTAGATTCTTTAGGCTCCCAAGTTTTAAGCAACAATATAATATCAATTTCATTCAAAAGGCAACTTAACTCGTTACCTTTATCCCATGGAAAGCCTCGACATTTCCAAGAGAGGATCTAGAGCGTGCCAAATTCCTATATATTATTATATTTTTGGTCTCTATCCCAACTGACAACCTTTCTATTTCTAATTAATGCCCATTTTCATTCCTTCCCAAATCTTTTTACCTTTTGAACCTCCTTTCTTAATTCAGCTTGATATTCTAGAAGGATATCTTCTTTATAAATATTTTTGGTCCTTTAACACTTGAAGTTTTATTCAAAATCCAACTTAACTCATGATTTTTATTCCATGGAAAGCCCCGATAGTTCCAATAAAGGATCGAGAACATGCCAAATTCCTATATATTATTATCTTTTTGGTCTCTATCCCAGATGGCAGCCTTTCTATTTCTAATTAATTATCATTTTCCTTCCTTCCTAACTTCTTTTACCTTTTGAACTTCCTTTCTTAATTCAACTTGATCTTCTAGAATGATATCTTCATTTATAAATATCCGTGATCATTTTAGACTTGGGGTTTCTCTGAGTATACTAATTTATGGTCCTTCCTTCTAGTGTAATTTTTATGTTACTAGCATATCCTCTTCATGCCCTAGGGTATCATCTTGGTTTTGCTTTTCCATATATTTTGAATCTAACCTGCATTTATTATATTTCATATATAATATAATAATAATATATTTTTAAAGGGGTGGCAGGCGCGGGGGGGATTCTCTTGAATCCCGAAGGATATGTAGAACAAACCTTTGCTTGGGGGCTAGGTAGAAGAACCAATAACGAAGCTGAATGGCTGGCCCTCATCCAGGGCCTTCACCTCTTAAACAATAAGAAGCTTCGCAAGGTTTTGATTTTTGGAGACTCAAGGCATGTCATCTACAAACTGGTCAATGGATATCCTACAGGAGCTATCAATTGTCGTCGGCTACATGGAAAAGCCAAGCTTCTCATGTCCAACTCCTATGAGACTTATCACATCCTTCGGCAAAATAATTCAGCAGCAGACAGTATGGCTAATGTGGGAGCTTCCCTCCCACAAGGTCATTACAGTCTGGATGGAGCCCAGCCCACCCTCAAACCCATTCCTTAATGTGGTGTTGGAAGCCTCCCATCCGACCAATCACTACTTGAAATTTTTCAATGAAGCACTTATCCCTCCATCAAGTTAATAAAAATCCTTTAATCCCCCCTCACTCTCCTCCCTCTTTCATCTCCACCCCTCCCCCCTCGTCATCTTCCCCTTATCCCTCCTTTCTTTTCCCCCTTCTTCCTTTTCCCTTCCCCCTCCTCCTAGTCCTTTTCCCCCCCTCCTTATTTCCTTCCCCCAGCCTGCCTCTCCCCATCATAGCTGGCCTCCACTCCATTCTCGGTGGCTCTAAGCATTTATCCCCCTGTCCTCTCAGCTCTTATCCCCTGGCCGCGTGGACTATCGTTTGTCCTCTCATCACCTCGATCTCCCCAGGCATTAAAACATGCAGGATGATGGTTTATTGTTATTCCCCCTCGCACGCTTGCTCTAACTCCGACCTTCTCCTTATGCCGCTCCCTTGCAGCGTCATGTATTCTTTCTCGGCTCCGGACTTCTCTGGTTCTCCTGAAACACTACGAATTCTCCTGCATGTGGTGACCGGCATTGAAGGAGGGAGGCTGCAGGGCATCCCTTGGCAAGCTCTCCCTCTCACTCGTTCCTTTGTGAAGGAGAGGCTTGCTCTCGCAGCCTTCTCCAATTGCCATTGTAATCTCTCCTCCGGGTCTTGGTCTATAGGCACTGGTTTTGGCATAAACTCCTTTCATTTGGGTAGTCTGGGACGAGTCTTGGGCTGCCTTTGCTCCGGGTGGCAGGAAGGCGTTGTGGGAAAGTTGGTTTGCTTTGACAGTCAGGGGGGTTCGGTGCTTCAGCAAGAACTTTCAATGCTGAGCCGCTTCATTGGCTTTCCCTTGCTTGAAATATCGAGCAACGCTCTTGTTGTTGGCCCATTATACAGACAGTTCGCTTGCATAGAGATCACTCCAGACTCTGGTAGAATGGCTCAAGCTGGGGATAATGCAGGAATTCTGGATATTAAGAAAAATCCGCGGCGTTTGTATGAGATGGTTGCTATAGGAGTCATGGATAACAAGGAAATAGCCCGAGAGATCAAAAGTATGGGAGAAACAGTGAGTTACACTTCATTACAAATTAGTAACCATGATTCCCGGATTGACGACAATGAAAGTAACCTGTGAGAGTTAATGGGTAAAGTGGACAGGATCCAGGAAGACCTAGAGCGTTTCATCACCATGAATCAGGGCAGCAGGGTCAATGGTGCAACTGTTGAAGCGGAGCGTCCAATGGAGGAAGAATCAGTTGTGCAGCCAAAACACTTCAGAGGCAACGAGTAACTTGTTTCTTTTTATTATGGATACATGTTTTTCTGTCTTCTTTTATGTAAGCAATATATAAGGGTATATACTGCCCGGGATGCTAGTTATTATGGAAGAACTTTGTA
>LPNX011130106.1:239068-262152 GCA_001517045.1 Pseudotsuga menziesii
TGTGGGACAAGGCCCCCCTCCCCTCTGCGCAGTGATTTAACTGCTAAATTCTAACAGAGGTGTACATACCCTACCCCCTTTGGATTTGAACCTGTGACCTCTTAGGAGGAAACACATGCTCTTAATATATAAATATAATAACTATATAATTCCTTTTTTTGTTTGCTAAAATCTCGCTGACTTAGGAGTGACCTTTGGTCCGTGTCAAAATCACTTTCTTGGTTTTGCTTTTCCATTTAAAAAAATATATATTTTATATTTTTTTATATTTTAGTTAGAGTGGCCTTTGGTTGCTCTCAAAATCACTTGGGGATTGCACCTACCTTGGGCCACAACAACCCTTCCAACCCTCAACTGATTGGATTTTGGGTGTCTCCTCTCAACTAACTCATCCCTAAGATTTTGGGTGTCTCCTCCCAACTAACTCATCCCTAAAAAGAATCGAACACGGATAACCCACACACCTTAACCAAATAAACCTTACAAATGAACTATATAAATTCAATTTAAATCATTAATATAAATCAAGTTTAAATAATTCTTAAACTTTAATTAAATTTATTTTATATATTTTAAATAACGTAAATCTTTTAACCATCGCTATTGCCGATATTTCATATTTCTTTTGAATTTCAAATACATAAAAAACAAATGAAGCCATTTTAATTTATTTTTTAAGCTTTGGTATTGTATGTTTACGTTTTTAACTATTTTTTATAAAAAATATTAATATAAAATTTAAATAGATTAATAAAATAGTGTGAAAGTTTCTTACCCTAAAAGCTGAAAAAATGATGGGATAAGTTTTTCCTGCATTATGTGTAGTACGTTGGTCAGTAAAGATATTTTGTTTGTTTGTTATTTTATAAAAAAAATTAATATAAAATTCTAAACAAAATAATTAAATAATGTGAATAAAATGATGTTTGATTTAGTTTCAGTTAATTTACATGGTGTAGTTTTTCTTATACAATGATGATGTATTCGAATTGGTTGACAACTCAATTTTGTTATTTTTTAAAATAATATAAAAAATATTAAAATACAAATTTCAATAATGATGTGATAATTTTATTTTATTTATAATATATGTTTAAAGAACTTTATTCTTACTTTTTACGGAACTATTCATGTTTATGGATATATATTGGACCTGTCCCACAATGTAAAAACGGGATCTATTACTTTTATCAACCCTGTTTTTCGAAAGTTACCATCCACTTTTATTATATTTTTATAATTATGGATTGTTTTTGACAATTTCTCTCTTAAAATTATAGGTTGTTTTTTACAATCTTTTACTCATCCTTTACACCCCACGTTTATCTTTGAAAAATTGTAAGTTGTTTTTGACAATCTTTTAACCTTCCATGTTTATTTTTGGAAAATTGTGTATTGTTTGTTACCATCTTTTAAAATTATGTAAAATAAACAACTTATAAAACTGAAAAAATTATAGGTGGACTAATAAACTTTTACCTACCTACATTGCCGGTAGTAAAAGTGGCTTAAAATCACATGAATACTATTAAACAATTAGACTGACATGATTCAAAATTCAAAGATATTAATAGTGTGATAAAGTGCCTTAGAATCACATGACTTCTAGTCATGAACCAAGTACTAAACCATTAGACTGACATGATTCAAAATTCAAAGCTGTTAAGAGTTTGAGAGCACCAATTCAGAGTGACCTGAACCAGCCCAGAGACAGCTACTTCACTTTCAAGATAGTTAGGTGTCAAGAAACTCATTTGAGAGTCCCCGGACTCCCCCCATGTTGGAAAACCTCTATGGTCCTGGTCCTGTTCATGTTCATGACGTAGATGTGAGATTCTGTCTCTTCACAGTCTGCATTGCATTGGTTGCCTCGTAAAGTCTACGTCATCCACTGACACATCATTAAAAAAAATAATACCATAGGAACTTGTACCAACACCTCACATCAAATGTAGCCCGAAAAAACTTACTGGATCCTTATTCCATCTGCTTTGCAGATCTACCAATTTTTCTCATTGCCATAATGGTATATGAATCTTCATGGGGTAACTGTTTTTCATAGATTCTAGTTTCTTTTTATATCTGTATGTGAGGCGTGTTCAGAGTGTTCACAACAATGTGTTTGACATTTGAACTCAATGCGTTAGAGGAAAAGACATCAAAAAATTCAGACATCCCAGAATAAGAAGGCAAATGGGGTTTCAGTACAGTGGTTTGCAGCGTTAATCTTGAGAATGGCTGATGAGCGAGTACTTCATTAGCTGCAGTCAGGTGGCGTATTGATTCAGAGGGTTCTTTCTGGTAAGTCGTAACAGACCTTTTTCATATATTTTATCTTTGTCATCATTGTCCAAGATCTCTATTGGAGAACTCAAAGACAAAGGAGGACAATCTCGGCTGCCATTATTCGGTCTTAGCTGAATTCATATGATCAGGCCCATATTCCAGTTTTAGTCTTTGTAATCATTTTCGAGTTGACGAGTTGTGGGCTTCGGGTACCCATTAGCTCATTGGAACTTCAATCATTCATTCCTGCAGGAATCTTTATTGAAGGGACAAGCCTCGTCTCTGGTAGTGGTTGGCATTATATAATAGGTTAACTAATTCTGTCTGTGACTGATGGTCTTGTGGTTTACCTGAGCACAGTACATAGTCCTGAAAGGAGCTAGAAGGTAAGGCCCTGATGAATAAAGGATCGGTCTTGACTGAAAGGTCGACCCTTCTCAGATAAGTTTATGAAAGTGAATAGAAGTTTGAGCTGTACCTGGTGATCAAGCCTCAACCAAGCTGCTTAACCCAATGTATACCACAAAGGGAGGCTCAGCGAGCCCTGTCAGTCCTTCAAGCGATAGATTGCCAAGCAGCCCTCCTCCATGTACTCCAAATATAAATAATAGAATACACAGGGAATTGAATACAATATTGGGCATGGAGAACCCAGCATATAGTAAGAGGCGTTCTTCACTCTCTGGGATCCCTGGTGCTCAAAGGCAATCAATCTCTTCTGATGGATCAACGAGCCTTATAAATGGGCATTGTAGGTCTGTGCAGACACTGAAGGAACGCTACTCGGACGGAGCTTCCAATGTGTCTCCCTGCAGTTCGGCTAGGTCTTTTCAGAGTAGGATAACAAAGGAGGCAAGTGTGAGCAGGCCAAGGAATTCATACAGTGAATATCCTGTGAAGGTGCCTGATAAGAGCATGAGAACCAAATCCAACAGTCCTCTGGGGCAACAAAAGCATCCCAACAGCAGACTCTCCCAGAATTCAACACCACATACTTTGTTGGCAACCCCCAGAAAGAGTATGGATGAGGTTTCTGAAACTGGATCTACTGACACAACATACCTGAAAACCCCCAGAAGACTTTCTAGAAGTCACGAGAAGCCTCCCAGGAATTCTTTTGATAAATCCTTCAACAAACAGGCAGTCGGCAGAAGAAGCCTACACAAGGAGGGTGAGGAAGATAATAGCTCCCTATTATCAGAAAATGGTGGTGTTCATTTCAGTGCAGACAACCCAGGTGTAGGGCTTCTGCTCCTCAAGATGGCCCAATCCTTACACATTTCTGGGGAAGATCCATACAAGGCCAGGCATTATGCGCTAAAAGCAGCAGAGTTCTTCGAGAACTTGACGGCTGCAGATGTGACCCTTGAGCTTGTAATTAGCCTCCATCTCTTGGCAGCAATCTGCTGCAAGCTTGGGCAGTACGAAGAAGCCATTCCAGTATTAAGGAGGTCACTGACCATATACAATTCCGATGTGGATTCAGAGCATGCTCTTGCAGCATTTGCAGGATACATGCAACTTGGGGACACTTATTCATTGGCGGGTCAGTACGAAAATTCCTTGAATTCTTATGCTGCAGGGCTTGAAATTCAGAAGCAGGTTTTGGGAACTATGGATCCTCAAGTTGCGGAGACATGCCAATATATAGCAGAAGCTCATTTGCAGGTAAGCTTTTGACTGAGTGAACTCAATTCAAAACTTTTTACTTGTAAGTATAAGTCCACACTCAAGGACCAAAACTTGGTTTACTACCAAATTTACCTTCTTTATTTGCAATTTGCAGTGTATGTCAAAATATTGAGTTGGATTAAGACAATAATCTAAATGATAGAGAAATGTTTTTTATTCAACAGGCTATGCAGTTCAGGGAGGCCGAGGAGCTTTGTGCCCATGCTCTGACTATTCACGCTGAACACAATAATAAAGGTACACTACAAGAGGCTTCAGACAGAAAGCTAATGGCTCTGATTCTTGCTGGGAAAGGTGACCATGAGGGAGCCTTGGAAGATCTGACTCTGGCCAGAGTGGCTTTGCAAGCAAATGGTAAAGAGATTGAAGTGGCCTTTGTGGACTGTAGCATTGGAGATTCATATCTTGCACTGGGTCGCTATGAGGAGGCCATATCGGCTTATCACAAGGCACTTGCGGTCTTCAAGTTGACACATGGGGAAGGGCATACTACAGTAGCCTCTGTGTATGTAAGCCTTGCTGATCTGCATCTGAGAACTGGAAAATTCGGGGAAGCCAAGACCCACTGTGAGAATGCATTGATAATTTATGGACGACAAAGAGCTGGTCACTCTAGCGATGAGATTTCCACTGGTTTGACAGAGATTGCTGGATTGTTTGAGTCAATGGGTGAATATAATCAGGCACTTTCTCTATTGCAAAGGGCTCTTGAAATCCTGGAAAATACCCCAGGACAGCAGAGTGCAGTGGGTGGAATTGAGGCTCAGATAGGAGTGTTGTTTCACCTGATGGAAAAATATGAGGAAGCCTACATGTTCTTTAAGAAGGCAGTGTCTAAGTTTACAATTGGGAATAATAAAAAGACCTGGCCCTTAGGAATGCTTTTGAATCAGATGGGATTGGCTTGCATGGGTCTTAATGCTCTATGGGATGCAGCTGAGATTTTTGAGGAGGCAAGAACTATTGCTGAGGAAGTTTGTGGCCCTCATCATCCTGATACTCTGGATATCATCAGCAATCTAGCAGGGGCATATGATGCAATGGGAAGGTAGTGTTACTTATGATCCATGGAGTCATCTTTGTAGTAAAGATTGCTTAGTATAAGCTATGACGTTTCACCATTTTCCAGATTGAAAGATTCTTTATGCTTTCCTAGTTCATTATAAGCTGGTTTTTATCTGTCCCATTTGATCATTTTCCTGTGATTTGTGGTCTTTTATATGATTTATTTCTTGGTTTTATTTAATAAGGCAATTCTGTGTTTGCATTGAAACTTTCAGGGTAGACGATGCAATAACTTTGTTGGAAGTCATTCTTGAAGTGAAAGAGGAAAGGTTAGGAACTGTGCATCCGGATGTTGAGGATGAAAGACAGCGGCTTACAGAGTTGTTGAAAGAAACTGGCCGACCTCATACAAGAAAGATGAGCAGTCTCCAAGACCTTCTCTCAACTAAACACAGTTCTGGATTCCAAGGACATTCAACTCATGTTCAATGAATGCTCAAACCAGCTGTCTACATTACTGTTTGTTGGTTATTGGGACTAAATGAGATATGAATGGTTGAATAGCTTGCCCATCTCCTCCTTTCAGTTTTCTACAATGGTACTTACATTGCAGTACACTCGTTTGTATGTTGAACAAGTAGTTCGGATTTTTCTCACAGTTTCTATTGAGTAGCTCCAGATTATGAATTTTTTCAGGCTTCTTTACTTAAGCTATATGGTGTGGGCCACACAGACAGCATGGAATTAGATTGCACCATGCTAAGGAAAATAATTGTAAATGCGATGAAATCAATGATTTTTTCATTTTAATTTTGAGTTGTAAAACACAACCTGAGACAACACCGGACTTTTACTGCACTATGTATATGTATATGCTATTTTAATTTTTACTTGTACAACTAAATTTTCAAACATATTTCAATGTTTATTGGAAAAGTTTATTTGAAATCTGCTTGTTGCTACATTATCTATTATCTATTTGTATAGCTTTCTATTTGTATAGCTTGAGTAGAAATTAACAATGAAAAACATGGGTTGTTTATTGGAAAAGTTTGTTTGAAATCTGCTTTTTGCTACATTATCTGTTATCTATTTGTATAGCTTGAGTAGAAATTAATTATGAAAAATATGGGTTTCTTCTCAAAAGATTACAATGGAGTTTTTTGTCTCACAAATAAAAGGGGTTTTATATTCTAATTTGGTATGACCTTAAAAATAGTTTTATTATTATTATATGTCTCAAATCTATGTTAATCAATTAATGGCTAAAATCACATGTAGAACTTTCACTTGTAGGGGATTTGAACTCCTATCCTTCCATTCACAACTTCTCATCTCAATGACTCATTACCAATTGCTCTAATCTCCTTCTCATCTCAATGACTCTAATCCCCATGGGTTCTTAACTTTCAATTGTTAATTTTTCAACAAATTATAATTATTTTATTTATTCCAAATAATTACTTTATTTATTTAAATAAAATCATCAACCTAGATAGAGTTAATGATATTTTGCACCAATAATGTGCATTTCTACAAACACAATGGAGGAAGTTTCTCTCTTCCATAAAAAAATTAATAATAAAAATAAAAAATAAGAATGCATCATCAATGTGTTGTACTTTATTGGATGTCCAGTTGGGGGAAGTGTTTGTCCCATAAAATAAAAAATAAAAATGTATGCATCATTGTGTAGCATAGTGGTGAGAGGGATGTGTGCTGTATTTTAGTGGTGAAAAGTTTGTGGATTTGATCCCTCTCCACTCTAAGGGCATTGCTATAGCACCAATGGAGAAAGTGTAGGTTTCTCCCATTGAAAAAATAAAATAAAAGAATGCATGCATAAATGAGTTGTAACATACTGGTGAGAGAGAAGTGTGTCCTCCTATTTCTATAGCCTTGGTAGGGAAAGAGTTCACTTTGTCCCATAAAAAATAATAATAATATAATAAAAACCAACATAGATCCATCTTAAACTAGGATCTATCAAGTACGGAGAGGGATCCAATTTCTTAAGATATAAATTTTTTTTATCTTAAAATTTTTACACATCCAAATTTTTTTGAATCTCATAAATAATCATGATGATTAAATTAACATAATATATATGTAATTTTAATTAAAACATTTTTTTTAATTTCTAAATTTTAATATTAATTTAATTTTTTTATATGATGATGATGATTAATGTCCACTGAGACCAACTTTGGTTCATAGGACCTTAAGAAGTATAATACTTGGTTTACTTTAAAATCTTGTTAGTGTGAGCTTTCTAAACTCACAATAGTTTTGGCAAGTTAGGAGGCTATAAAGGTTTGTATTGTAGCAAATACTTTGAATTTCAGATTTAATGTGGATGTAATATTAATTTGATCATTCTCCGAGTTTTATAGAACCGGAGTTAAATGTATCTATACCAGCATAGATCCATCTTAAACCCAGATCTATCAAGCACCTAGAAAGATCCAATCTATTAAGGTTAGGATTTAAGTCTTTTAACTTATTTGAAAGTTAAGATATTGATGCAAATTGTAAGGATTAATCATAAATAAAATTAATGTGTTATATTTTAAGTGGTTAATTCAATTAGTTATTATCAATATTACTAAACATTTCTCAAGTTTCATAAAATAATCTATATATTTAATTTATAATTACTATGAAATTAATTTGTTATTAATTTAAAACACTACACATTTCAAATAATCAATCTAAATTTGATTAATTAACTATAAAAATAAATAAATAATTTGTATATATAGGTAGATCTATAAAAATCTAAACGACAAATTATTAAACTCATTAATACTTATAATAGTTAAGTGGAAAGTATATTTTTTTTTCAAAAAAATTAGTCCATTTTAAAACAATCCATCATTACAATTTTGAAAAAATAACTGCAATTTTGAAAACAAATGAATAATCAAAGTTTTAACCTAATTTTACCTAATTATGAATTGGTGTGGGCTAGACAACATGGAATTAGATTACATCATGCTAAGGAAAATAATTGTAAATGGGATGAAATAAATGAATTTTTTTTATTTTAATTTTGAGTTGTAAAATGGAAGCTCAGACCGGACTGGATTTTTACTGCGTTAAGTATATCTACGTGTGTTATTTTTATTTTTATTTGTATTACTGAATTTTCAAACTTAATTCTATTGAGTGGCTCAATTGGCTAAATGTGGTAAAGAAAAGGGAAAAAATCCTCCACAGGTCAAGGTGTCCATTCCTGTGAATAGGTCAAATCTGCATCTGTGATGCAGAGGCAATTTTCAGTTGAAAAAAAAACTTAATTCTATGTTTACTGAAAATCCGTCATTTGTTACATTATCTACCGTCATTTGTTACATTATTTAGATTTTTACTGCGTTAAGTATATCGACGTGTGTTATTTTAATTTTTAATTGTATAACTGAATTTTCAAACATAATTCTATGTTTACTAAAAATCCGTCATTTGTTACATTATCTTGGAATTAACTTTTAACTGGAAACGCACTAATCCTAGTCGAGGCCTTGACCGTCATTTGTTACATTATCTATTTGTATGGCTTGGAATTAACTTTTAACTGGAAACACACTAATCCTAGTCGAGGCCTTCAACGACTAGGCCTTCAATATAATACGAGACATGTAACATTCAATTACGCATTTCGGGTTGACTTTCAATTTTGTTAAATTTTCAATAAATTATAATTAATTAATTTATTTAAAAAAACCATCTATTTAGTTTTTTTTTGGGAGAATGTGTATTTCTACCATTAAGATAGGGAAGTGTCTTTGTCTCATAAAAAATAAAAAAAATAAGAATGCATGTATTAATGTGTTATTTTATTTTATTTATTTTATTTTTATGGGACAAGACCAAACTTCTCTTTATAGGACCTAAAGAAACAAATTATTTAGTTTGTTTTAAGATTGTATTTCTATGCTCAAAGAGCTTGGAGAGAAGAATCTCGAGCTCACTATAATAATATATTTTTAAGGTCGCCGCCAAGCAAGACACCAATTTGGTGTATGAGACCCCCTTGTTTATGGGACAAGGCCCCCCCCTCTCCGCAGTGATTTAATTGCTAAAGTCTACAGAGGCGTACATACACTACCCCCCTATGGATTTGAACCTGTGACCTCCTAAGAGGAAACACATGCTCTTAACCATTAGGCCCACTCATGCTGTAAAAATGTAAAGGGGATTCTTGAGTAGGTTGATCTCGGTGAATCATAGTCTTGAGTGGTTTTGGCCCTGGATTTTGTGTAAGAGTTGGTAGAGAGTAAGTTTTGAGAGCATCTGTAATTTTGTATGTTGTAGTGCAAATGACGAATAAGAGTCGTGAAGGGTATGTAATGTTGATCTGCAGGCTGTGTGCGCGGACATAGTGTAATGGAGTTTTGATGAACAGGTCTGTAGGCTGTGTGCGCAGGATAAAAGCGTTCAAGACACGACTTATGCCAGATGAAGAGCGCTTTTATGGTTTTTTCATGTATGGGTTTCCACGTCAAAACCTTTGTGTTAATGGTGTATGTGTATTTTATGTCTAAAGCTTTGTGATTTTGTTGCGACTAATAATGCTTATGATGAAATGGAATAATAGTATTGAAAATGTGGTAGATGTGATTTAGAGTTGTATGTTTTTATATATTGTTGTTATATGTCGATGATTGTTTCTCGATCTGCATCCTTGAGTAGCCTATTGAGTTCTACTATGGAGAGATCCCCTTCTGTAACTACAGAATCCTGGTTCCTACAATCCTTATAGGCCTCTCTTGTGAGACTTCACTTGCGTCGCAGGTGTTGCCGATAGGGTTATGCTCTGTCGGGCCGGTGCCTTGGGTTTTGTTATTCGGGATGAAGGTTGAACCTAGGTTAGTTGAATCGAGCCAACAAATGGTTCCGTTTTCGGGACCAGGATCATTGTGAAAGGGACATGTTTTGGCACACGATGAAGCTGGAGATTCAGGATTGGGTGGACTACAAAGCTAGAGGATTTGCACAAGAAGAAATTAAGGGGTCGTAGCTGGCTCCAATGGAACGGTTACAAAGGTATGTTTACCCAGTTATTCACGGAATATTCTTTTGTAAATTTCCTATTGTATTGTATGAATGGTTGGCGAGGCTAGCAACTCAGAGAACAAGTCTTCAAGGCAGAGAACCCAAAGAGTGGACTTCTCAGCTAATTCGGTGGATATAGAATGTCAGTAATCCTATCAATAGGGCTGTTGACTCTTGGGTCAATAGAATTTTGGAAGGATATATTACCGATATTGTTGTCGACACTATCAAATCATATAGTTAAGTGGAGAGAGAGTTCTTCCAAGGACCTAGAGGCCGATATTTGAAATCCTTAAAGTTGTGGATCAAAATGATGGTTTGTGAAAAATGAATCTTAAGGATGGAATTCGACAAGTAAATCATTGTGTGCGGAGGACTTTGGTCATGACGCAAGGAAGGCCTAAACAAGATGGACATAGTAAGACGAGATGTTCCCAGCCGATAGTGAGACTGATGAAGAGGGTCGCCGCCTAAGGAGTGGAAGATTATTTCGGTTTGCAAAAAGGAGAAGAACTATGATAGGGAGAGAGAGTTGCAATGCGACCAGAAGAGGGGACTACGAGTTGGTTCTAGAGCGCAACGAAGAATCTTGCGATGAAGAGGAGGAATATATGCTTGTTTATGAAGACGAAGAAGATGCGTCAGATCCATACCAAGTCCAAGACTATGACATACCCATAACTTTGCGTACATCTGCACCATCAGAGGTTAGACCCAAAAGTATTTGAAAGTGTGTTTTTTCAAATCAAAGTAACAGTAATAGCTAAGATAATGGCCAGGGAGTTCCTATTGGTGGAACATTTAATTCATATTCATTAGTACCCCCAGTACACAGGATGTCTTGGAGTGACATAAAATTACGTATATTCAATGGGAATGGGTTGGAAGACCTTGAGCAACATTGGTTCCTATGTAAGGCTATCTGGATTGTGCAATAGGTTTAGGACGTGGCCATAAAAAGAGCCCAGATGATCACAACCTTTAGAGGTCGTGCTCTCGATTAGTACATGAATTTTTTTGTGGTTCCTTCGGGAAACCCTCAAAAGTCATTAGATCAGATTCATTCTGGACTAGTAGATGAATTCAAGAATCCTAAATTTTTATGTCGCAATGAATCACAAAGTTAAAGGAGATCAAGCAAATGTCAAATGAGTCTGTCTAGGATTTCGACCAAAGATTCAAGACCCTGATGGCCAAGGTGAGTTTCCAGATGTCTGACGTCCAACAAAAATAATGGTTCATTGTTGCGTTGTTACCACATATCTCTGTTCCCCTGATGCAATAGAAGATCATGTCTCAGATCGAAGCTCTTGAGATTTCTATAAAGTTGGAAGCTTCGGTAGTTGGAGAAACTGGTGCGGGAATGATGCAAATTCAGTCACAACTAGCTAATCTAACATTGCAAATACAAGACATCAAGAAAGGAAAAGAAATCCATGAGGAAGTCTAGTGCACGCAATGAAAAACTGAAGGTCATCATAAGGATTCATCTCCAACCTTCCTTGATTATCTTGCTGTGAGAAATTGCTTCTCAAGTTAGATCTAGGAGCTAGAACAATTTCACCATCAAAGTGTTTGACAAAACATGCAAGAGAAAACAAAGAGACAGAAAATAACTGGAACAACACATGTGAAAGGTGTTGATTACATTTCATATTATTATCACACATCATTTATAATACAATGGACAAATTCGAGTGGCTTTGGAAGCCAATAGGAGTTGTACATGTGTTAATGTGGAAAATGACCTCAATCCCCCCTAGGTGGACCAATGGAGACCCAACTCAGCCCAAACAGACTCGAATTGATGTGTGAGTGTTGGTGAGGTGTGCTAGGTCATTAAAGACTCCAAGTCATGCGTGGGTGAAGAAATAGAGGCAAGTGGGGTGCTCTAGGTAGCAATAAATGCTCCTAGGAGAGCTAGAATAGGCCAGATTCACCCCAAGTGCACTTAGTCAAGCTAGGGCCCAACAAATCAATGAGGTAGCACTCCAATGCATTAATGAGGGAGCACATGGGATAGGTTGACCAAACCAGGTGCTGTTGTAGGTGTGAACAGGCTAAGTTAACCAGATATATTGCTGGATTAACTCTCCTAAGTCTAAACCATAGGACATTAATGAAATTTGTGAAAATTAGGTTAGCCTAAGGTCTAAACTATATACTAAGGATGTATTACTGCTCCAACACCCTCCCTTAATCCAGAATTAGTACAATTTAGTGTTTGAGGCCTTGGTAACTAAGGCACAAGTCACCCTTTTACAAATTTATTGATCCATGTAACAGAGGTAAGGAAGAAAACCTCATGGGAAAAAAAAACCTCCCCTAAAAAATGGATTATGAAACATAAACAAAATCTGCATATACTTCCAAACTAAAAAATGTCTGGAGGAATCTTCTTCTTGGGAAGAAGTGGATTGTGCTCAATCAACTCAGGAACAACTACATGATGAATCCTTGGACCATGTAGAACAACTGAAATGCACTGATGGGAGAGCAAATGGTACTCTTCAGATTTGAACTTCGAACCACTAGGTGAGTAATTCAAACCAAACAGGATGCCATGTGAGGAATTCGAACCACATAGGATGCCATACCTGAAAGAGACTATAAATGTTTGAGAATAGGTGACCCCAAGCGAGTTATAAGGATCTTGAAGCATCAACTTCGAATGAAGGTTGTAATCAGCTACAAGAATGTGGAACAAAAGTCCCAAATGTGCCATTGTGATGGCAAAAGCTTCTCCATATTCATATGAACTTGAAGGAACTCTACTAGTGATGGTGGAGGAAACATCTTCATTTTTCGAACCAATACTCTCATGTGAAGAAAACCCATCTTCTAGGGAAGGCTCTCTATGGACATCAACTAGCAATACATCTTGCCCATTCGTAACAGAAGACATAGAGGAGAAGGGTGAAAGTAAATATTCAGCAGTAGTGATGGAAGAAACTCGTATGCTCACTTCATGAAACATAGCTTCTTGACAAGGAGAGGAAGCCACAGAGGAAGAAACTTGAGCTGGATCATTTGCTGAATCTTTGCCTACTTCTTCTTCTTCATTTTGAACAGCTTCTTGAGAAATGCATGAGGCCGAGATGATAGGAAGAACACATAAGGAGGTGCCCATTTGCTTGCTCTCCATATAGCTTACATCTTCTTGCTGCATGCCAAGAGCTTTATCTAGATTTCTCCAAAGCTCGAATGGGTAATCAACATAATCAAGGATGTAGCGCATTATAGAAGGTATAGCTAGACACATAGTTCCATAGGCTCTATCATTGTCATTAAGCCAAGCATCCTTCCCTTGACAGGACTCTGGTTCTCTCACAGCACCAATGGACACATCATAGAGACATTGCCTCTTGAGATATGCACACATCTTCGACTTCCATTCAAAATAGTTGAATGGGGAAAGGAGAGGAACAACTTTCGAATCCATGAAGTTGTTGTAGAAACCTGCATTGAAAAACACTCACATAAACTGGAAATATGCCCTAAACAACAACTCAACCTTATAGGATTTGTTGCAGCTCCATCTAGCTCTGATACCATGTGAGAAATTGCTTCTCAAGTAAGATCTAGGAGCTAGAACAATTTCACCATCAAAGTGTTTGACAAAACATGCAAGAGAAAACAAAGAGACAGAAAATAGCTGGAACAATACATGTGAAAGGTGCTGATTACATTTCATATTATTATCATACATCATTTATAATACAATGGACAAATTCGAGTGGCTCTGGAAGCCAATAGCAGTTGTACATGTGTCAATGTGGAAAATGACCTCAATCCCCCCTAGGTGGACCAATGGAGACCCAAATCAGCCAATACAGACTCGAATTGATGTGTGAGTGTTGGTGAGGTGTGCTGGGTCATTAAAGACTCCAATGCATGTGTGGGTGAGGAAATATAAGCAAGTGGGGTGATCTACGTGGCAATAAATGCTCCTAGGAGAGCTAAAACAGGCCAGATTCACCCCAAGCGCACTTAGTCAAGCCAGTGCCCCACAAATCAATGAGGTAGCACTCCAATGCATTAATGAGGGAGGACATGGGCTAGGTTGAAAAAACTAGACACTGTTGTAGGTGTGAACAGGCCAAGTTAACCATATATATTGCTGGATTAACTCTCCTAAGTCTAAACCAAAGGACATTAATGAAATTTGTGAAAATCAGGTTAGCCTAAGGTCTAAACTATATACTAAGGATGTATTACTACTCCAACACTTGCATTGGGAGCATCGAATCCCTTAAGTTCACAAGGGATGTCATGGTGTAGATTTTTCTAAACCATAGGTCATCGTTTGTAGGAATGTCTGTATCTACAAAAGATAGTAAGTACATGTACCAACTTATATTGTAAATTTTGTCAATCGATGGGCCATGACGAAAATGACTGCATATTGTACCATTTGTTGCAGGGGAAGACAATATACAGATATTTCATAAAAAATGTTTATCATATGTAACCTGAACGAGCTCATGCACAATTCCCTCAGCTAGGGGGGTAGTGCTTTTAGAATCCGAGGAGGAGGAGGAGGAGGATTTGGTCGAGGGCGAGGCCAAATTATTTGATATAATTGTGGACAACTAGGACATTATGCTAGAGACTACACTAGTCCTACGTCGACATTTTCGTATTGTAAAGCGTTGGATCATACGATTGAAGAGTGCCCACAACTTATTGCCAAGTGGTAGGCCAGAATCATGGGGAACCATAACCAATCTACAAATGAAAATCAGAACGTTTAGAATATTTTTGTTGAGCCTCAAGAACCTAATATTGTTGTTTTAACAAGGGGTGGAACTGTGACTAGGGACAATCGAGGAGCACCATGGGTAAATCCAAGAGTTCCACTCGCGGCACAAAAGAAAGCGTCATTCGACATCCAGAAGGAAAAATGTGTCTTCTTTGATGCGCGAAATAAGTTCATGGATAGAAATCGTGCTTTGACATCTACTGATTTTTAGGTGTTTGATGACGCACCAATCCTTGAGATGCTACCCAATTTTGACCAGTCATTTCAAAGGAAGCCGACGGAAAAGGTAAGCAATTTGAAAATTTTCTTCAAGAGATGTTTAGCACTTGTAGAAGATAAAGACGCTCGTGTAGAGATATTGAATCTAATCAAAGAACCTCATCCAATTCCGCGACCAAAGAAAAATGTTAATCATATTCATAGAAGACTGAAGACTGGTTGAGAGCTACAATGAATGCCTAGATAGATGACTACGATATGGATTTTATCATTCTTGATTTGAGGTCAGATGTTAATATTATAACAAGGAAAACATGGCAAAGCATTGGAAATCCTAGGTTGGTATAGTCTCCTATTCAACTGAGGTTAGCCAATAAATTGTACCAGATTCTTCCTATTGGTCGACTACCACAGGTTTCTGTCAAGGTGGAAGGACTTCAGACCTACATGGATTTTGAGGTAATAGATATTGTCGATGATACGAATATGTATCCAACACTTCTGGGGATTGACTGGGCTATGGAGAATTAGAAAGTCATAAATTTTAATAAGAGAATATTATCATTTGAAGATTTAGAAATTAGGGTAGTCGCTCCGATCGATCCTTTAGAGGGCCAGTGGTATGTCGAGCCAGTGAAGGGTGAAGGTCAAGAAGGATACCTGGATAATATTTACAATATTTCACCAGAAATGGATGATTACATCAATATGAAAACTGATGGTAAATTAACTCGGTGAATTATTATTTCCCGTTCATCAGACTCAGGAGAGGCTTTGGATAATTGGCAATACTGGCTACATGAAGTATCGATGTGGAAATGTGCGTGGATCATTAAATATCTGCGATGGGTAGGTACTAAGGTATGTTATCTATCTACTTACGAAGCATTACCTAATATACATACATTTGTCATAGAATTTGAAGACAGGGTACAGGAATCTCAACATCTATTATCCCTATATGTTGCGTTGAAGGATACACCAGCGAGGTGGCGGGATACTCACAAACAATCTATTTTAGAATGGTCTTAGTGTTGACGACTGTTAGAAATCAGATTTGGCAAAAAAATAATTTTTTCACTAGCCATGAATATACTGGATTGATGAATCCTGTCGACCACATTGAAAAGTATCGCGCGACATGGAGGACGTTGCCTTGATAGGAATGGGATCATTTGTTCATACATATTCTATACATGATACCAAGAAATTGGTATACGTCGATCGAGCTGCGATGAGAAATTGTAGAATGGTATGGTTTAGCTACTGGTTTCACACATACTTTGTCAATATTGGGGATTATTGCGATGATGAGACAATACGGAACTTAAATATTTGTTGCACAGATTCCAAGATTTATTCGCAACAAAATTTTTCAGAAATCAAGGGGATCGTCGGGGATTTTGTTGAAATGAAGATCCCCCTTAAGCCAGATGCAAAACATGTCAAGCAACGACCATACAGACTAAATACAAGATATAAGGAGAACATAAGGGCAAAGTTAGATCACATGCTAGACATAGGAATTATTAAACCTATCGAAGAGTTAGAATGGATTATCCCAATGGTTTCTCAAGACAAGAAAACTGGTGAAGTGCATATCTGTGTTGACCTGCAGAAACTGAATGATGCTTGCTTGCATTATCCATTTCGTACACCTTTTGCATATGAAGTATTGGAGAGAGTAGGAGGCTAAGAGGTGTACTCTTTCACTGATGGATTCTCTGGAAACCATCAAAAAAGGATTGCGAAAGAAGACTGACACAAGGCCACCTTTGTGACATAATGGGGTTGCTTCCAATACACGGTAATGCCATTTGGACTCAAGAATGTGATTGCTATTTTTTCTAGAATAGTAGTAGATGCTTTTAAATACTTTGTCCATACATTTCTTGAGGTATACTTTGATGATTGGATAGTCTATGGGATAGTTAAAGATCATATTGAGAGCCTTTGAATGATGTTGGAACAATGTAGACAATTCCAAGTTTCCTTAAATATGAAGAAATGTATTTTATGTGCTCATTTTGGTATTTAGCTGGGTCATGCTGCCCGTCGAGACGAAATATTGCAATTATTTTCAACTTACCCCCACCCACACTGGTTAAAAAATTAAGTACCACACTGACACATACTGGTTATTACATAAAATTTATCTGGGGATATGCTGAGGTCACTTCTCCAATGGAAAAGATGTTAAATTCCAATGGGCCGAGCAGTGTAAAAAAATCCTGGATATCCTTAAAAATAATATGGTCTCAGCTCCTATACTGGTATTTCCAGATTACCAGAAATAATTTCATGTACATGTCGATGCGTCATCTGTTGCGCTCGCACAACCAGGTGAGGGCTTCTCTTGATCATCCCATTTCATTTGCTAGTAGGAAGCTCTCGAAAACAAAAAGGAATTATACCCCTACCGAACGGCAAGGACTTGTTATGGTATATGCACTCTACAAATTTTGACATTATTTACTGGGCGGTCACTTCAATATGTTTACAAACCATTCTGCATTAAATTACTTGGTTAATAAGCCATTGTTGGGGGGGGGGGGAGATATGTCGATGGCTTCTCTATCCCAGGAATTTGATTTCAAAATTATTGTAAAGCCAGGATGACTGAATGCAAGACTGGATCATATTTCAATGTTAGAGAATGGATAAGAGCCTACTACTTTAGATGATAATCTTCCCAATGCACAATTATTTGTAGTCAAAATGATTGATGACCATTACGAAGAAATTGTGCATTTCTTGACTACAGGGTATGCACCAGAAGGATTCAACACAACACAAAATAAACAAATAGTGGTGAAAGTTGCAGACTTCCAGCTAATAACTAGACAATTATATAAGATGGGAACATATGAGATACTCTCTCGATATGTCTTGGAACATGAGCGACCACTGGTGTTGAATGAAGCTCATGCTTGTGTCGTAGGGCGCCAATATGCAAGAAAACCAGCAATGCACAAGATCTTATAGGAAGGATTATAGTGGCCCACCCTTCATGCAGATGCTATGGATTATCATCCCAAATGTGATATTTGTCAATGTACTGGGAAACCGTCACAATGAGATGAAATGTCATTGGTACCACAGGTAACTTTGTAGCAATTTGCTAAGTGGGTCATTGACATTGTGGGTCCCATTAATACACTAGGAAAATAGATGGGTGCACGATATATAATCATTGCGCCAGACTATTTAACGAGGTGGGACGAAGATGCAACAATCATAGATTGTACTGCCGCAATTGTTGCAATATTTTTGTTTGACCATGTTGTGACCTAGTTTGGCTGCCCAAAATTTTTGATAAGTGACCAGTGTACAAATTTTGTTAATCAATTGATTGAAAAACTAAATAAGGAGTTTCAGATTCAGCACAGGAAGACAACACCATACACCATATCATCCACAAGAAAACGACGTTGTTGAAGCATTTAAGAAAACATTAGAAAATGCACTTACTAAGATCTGCAATTTTGATAGGGATGATTGGGATCACAAAATTCCTACAGTATTATGGGATTATCTCACAACATGCAAGAAGATGACAGAACACACCCTGTTCAGATTGGTTTATGGGCAGGAGGTTGTTATGCCAATATAATACATTGTACCCAGCCTCAATATACCTGCAATAATTAAGATAACAAATGTTGGTGCAATTGAATAAATATTATCTCAGCTAGTACAGATGGAGGAACACCGCTCCATTTCAAGTTATCATCAGTGTGTCGACAAAGAGCGAAAAAAGGCTTGGCATGACTGCCACATAAATTTCAAGCAATTCCATCTAGGTGATTTTGTTCTTCTCTATGACAGTAAGTTTTTGAAACATTCTGGTAAGCTCCAAACACATTGGTTGGGACCATATGTTGTCATTCATATTACTGATGGCAGTGTTTTTCAATTACAAAAGTTAGATGGTACACCATTTGACGGGATGGTAAATGGGAGTCAGATGAAACCTTATCTGGATAGTCACACTTTGCTCGACTTAAAAGGTATTGGATCTCTCTCTCTCTCTCTCTCTCTCTCTCTCTCTATATATATATATATATATATATAATTATTTTTCTAAGTTTATAATTTTGTTGCAAGTTAAAAATCTGTTGCAGAATATACATCTATCACAAGACAATCTTCTGTCGCAAGCTTCAGTTGGGTTGTAGTTAAAGTTGTTTAGCAGGAGTTTTTGGTGGCGCTCTCTGTCAAATCTGTAATTAATGCACAATAATTGCTTTCTTTTATGGTGAACGAAGTGATGTATTGAATGACAAGTTGTCATACTGTGAGGACCCTGCAACAAATAATTAATCAAAATACACGATATAGCAGCAGAACTCAAAATCACTTTTATATTAATCTCAGGCCACTTCGAGGGGGCAACCTCCTTTGAGCAAGCTCAATACAAAATAACTTCATGGTGCCTTCCTTGGCCTCAACACTCACTTATATACTAAAAATAGGCGCCAATACTATGGGTCAAAACCATGGGCCAATATAAACTATGGATCAACAAATACTACAGGCGGCTTACAAAGCATATGCGCCCAACAACAATAACACAAACTATAGATCAACAATTACTATGGGACGACTTACAAAGCATATGCGTCCAGAAACAATATAGTAACACGGTAAAGAGAAGGATTGACATGGGTTCCTAACATCCCCTCCCCCTTAGAAAAATCTTTGTCCTCAAAGCTTTAGATGTGGAAATTGTCGCTGAATCTGAAGGAGTGGTTCCCACGTAGCATCCTCGGGTTGCATTCCGTGCCATTGAATTAAGACCTCTGTGATAGAGCGAGAGCGAAGCTGACGAGTGCGCTTATTGAGGACAGCCTCCGGCTCCAAAAAGATGGATCCTTCATTATCCAGTTCTGGTAAAATAGTTTGGCCTTTGATGTTGGTGCCAAGAACTTTCTTCAGACAAGAGACATGAAATACTGGATGAATGCGGGAAGAAGGCGGAAGTTCCAATTTATAAGCAACAGACCCAATATTCTGAAGAATCCTAAATGGCCCATAGAACTTTGGAGCGAGCTTATGATGCCCTTTGAGTTTTAGTGAGGATTGCTGGTAAGGCTGGAGACGAAGAAAAACCATATCACCGTCTTCAAAAGTGCGCTCAGAATGGTGTTGATAAGCTTGTTGCTTCATGCGATTTCTTGCCATGTGAATATTTTTATGCAAAATGCGAAGAACCTCATCGTGCTTTCGAAGGACCGCGTCAACTGCCTGAACTGGAGAACTGCTGGGGGTGTAAGGAAGAAGAACTGGCGGTTCCTGACCATAAACTGCTTCATATGGAGTCATTTTAGAGGCAATGTGGTAAGAGGTATTGTACCACCATTCAGCGAGAGGGAGACACTTTGCCCATTGATGTTGTTGCTCAGAGGAGAAGCAACGAAGATAAGTTTCCAAGCATTTATTGATAATTTCAGTATGACCATCCATTTGTGGGTGATAACCTGAACTCATCTTCAGTTTGGTGCTAGTGTGGTGAAAGAGTTTTGTCCAAAAATGACTGGTGAAAGTCGCATCACGATTCAAGACAATGGAAGAAGGCATTCCATGAAGACGAAAGATCTGGTCCAGGAAAATTTGAGCAACGGAGGAGGCTGTATAGGGATGGCTGAGAGCACAAAAATGACTATATTTGGAGAGGCGATCAACCACAACCAAAATCACAGTCTTCCCTCCAGATTTAGGGAGCTCTTCAATGAAATCCATAGAAATATCTGTCCATATATGGGTAGGTATGGGCAAGGGTTCGAGCAATCCTGGAAGGGGTGTTGTTGCACCCTTATTGTGCTGGCAGGTATCACATTCAGCCACCATCTGTTGAATTGTCCTTTTCATGCCCTGTCAAAAGAAGTTGCGTCGTGCCTGTTCATACGTTTTGAGAAAACCAGAGTGCCCAGCTGACGGAGAAGCATGGAGTTCATAGAATATAGCTTGTTGAAGAGCTGTGTTCTGGGGAAGCACCAGACGACCCTTGTATCGCATTGAAGCACCATCCCAAGAGTAATATGGGACAGCAGAAGGGTTGTTGGCCAAGCATTGGATGATTTGAGATAATGAAGAGTCATTGACATAACCCTGTTGAACCGATTGCAACCAATTTGGAACAGGCATAGAAATAACGGAAAGAGAACCTTGGTCATCAAATGTGCGAGAAAGGGCATCCGCCACAATATTGTCCTTACCCTTCTTATAAGTGATCTCATAGTCATAACCCATGAGTTTGCTAACCCATTTCTGTTGTGCTGAGGAGGATACACGCTGTTCTAGGAAATATTTCAGACTCTGGTGATCAGTCTTGATGTAGAAATGAGTCCCTAAGAGGTAGGGTCGCCACTTTTGTACTGCATGCAAAATAGCCATCATTTCCTTCTCATATGTAGAGGCAGCTAAATTCTTACCGGAAAGGGCTTTGCTGGTGAACGCAATGGGGTGATCATCTTGAAGGAGAACAACACCAAGTCCATTGCCGCAAGGTGGAAGTCCCACTGGTTCAGCAAAAACACCTGTATATCGATCCAGAATTTGTTGGAGATCCAAAGGAGTAGTGGGGGCCACTGATGGTTGCATTTGAATGGAATGGAGCTGAGCGATGACACCATGGGAACTCTTCTTAAGGAGTTTTTCCATGCGATGTGAACTGATGATGCTGAGAGACCCTGGATGTAATCCTTTCAATGTGTGTTTGTGTCCATCGAGGGAGAACTGCATCCAAATTTCAGCAAAATCCCATAATATGGGGCCAAGTGTGCGCAACCATTGAGCGCCCAAAACCACATCACATCCGCCTAAGGTCAAGGAAAACATGTCACAACGGAGGTTATAATATCCCATAGAGATACGCACATTACGACACTTCCCTTTGCAAGGTAAGGTGCCCCCATTGGCAACCATGACTTCAAAGTTGGAGCAAGGATGGATAAAACAATCAGCGTGTTTGGTGATCCGAGGGTCAATGAAATTATGAGTGCTGCCAGAATCAATGAGTATTGTAAGAGGAAGCTTCTTGAAGTAACTACGTACCCGCATTGTTTGGGGGGCCGTGACTCCAGCTAAAGCATGGAAGGATATCTCGGGCTGGTCGTCCTGAGATGGAGGGTTAGTAGGCGGCTCCTGAATGTCAACCAGAGCATCCATTGTATTGGGAGCTTCTTCACCAATTTCAGAGGTAGGTGGAGAATCCACATCCAAGAGATAGAGCTTTTGTTGAACACATCGATGTCCCCGACTGAATTTCTCATCACAATTATAACAAAGCCCTTTTTCTCTGCGTGCCTGCATCTCTGTTTCAGACAAATGCTTGATTGGAGGTGAGCGAGGAGCTGGCGGAATGGGAGGTCGTTGAGAACCCATATTTCGGAAGGGAACAAAAGAGGATTTGGAGCGCTGGTGGGCTGCCATCTTGTCTTCTGCCAACTTAGCCAACCCCAGGGCTTCCATCATTGTGTTGGGACTGAAAATTTTGACCTTAGAGCGAATTGCATCCTTTAGACCACTGATAAAACAACTCCGGTAGAAGTCATCAGGTAATCCTTCAGTGTGATTAGCTAGTTTCTCAAATTCAGTTTGATACTCTTTCACAGTGCCAATTTGGCGAAGTTTAGTGAGAGCTCCTGTGAAGTCATCAAAAGCACTAGGACCAAATCGTTGCAAAAGGAGCTGGCAAAAATCAGGCCATTTTGGCTCTTCATGAGCCTTGATGTACCAACGATACCATTGAAGAGCTTCCTGTTCCAAATGAAAGGAAGCAAGTGGAACTTTGTTGAAATCAAAAGTATTATGAAGACTGAAATACTGTTCTGCACGATAGATCCATCCAGTCGGATCAGTACCATTGAAGCGAGGAAAATCTAGCTTAGGACCGCGAAAATTGCTGGAAGAAGAGAACCCATTGTTTGATGAAGACTTGGACTGTCGTCTGGTGTTTATAGCTGAATGCTCAAGATGGAGACCAAGAAATTTTTCATCCAGTTCCTGGAGTTTGGCTTGGATGGCTGCAAGTGCTTCCTCCATGGTTTTTGCTCCTGTGCGG
>LPNX011130106.1:262407-323515 GCA_001517045.1 Pseudotsuga menziesii
AAAATCGAAGGAGTTATGGCAAACCCTAAAAATAGACAAATGTGGGATTTCGGATCTTGGGAAGTGGAATTTGGGATAGGGTCTTCAGGAATGAAATATGCAGAATGGAATTGCAGAGGTGTCAGGGAAGTTTCAGGGAAAACAGAGTTGAAACCAAGGAGATATGGCCGAAAAATATAATTTTTTTGTTTTTGTTTTTTTAAATTTGTTTTTGGGGGGAGTGGGTAGAAAAACAAAAACAGAAACTGTTTCAGTAGAGGAAAATCTGGATTTGGGAAAAAATCGGAAGGGTAATTTGGGTTTGAGTAAGTTTTGGACATTGTCAAAAGGACAGGGAAGCAAAAAATGGGGATTTTAGGAGCGGGGTGAAAGAATGAGAAAATTTGGTAGAGAGGGACAAAGAAGCAGAATGAGGAAAGGAATACGGTGGCAAAATTTGAAGGCGTTTGGGTGAAAATCGAAGGAGTTATGGAAAACCCTAAACATAGACAAATGTGGGATTTCGAGTCTTGGGAAGTGGAATTTGGGATAGGGTCTTCAGGAATGAAATATGCAGAATGGAATTGCAGAGGTGCCAGGGAAGTTTCAGGGAAAACAGAGTTGAAACCAAGGAGATATGGCCGAAAAACAGAATATATATATATATATATATATATATATATTAATTTTTTCAGGAAGGGATCTGCAACGGCGCGAAAGTGATCGAAAACAGTGGAATCTGCAATGGCGCAGAAGTGATCGGCAACAAATGGATCTGCAACGACGCGGAACTGACCGACAACAGTTCTGGACAGAGGAAATCTGCGATTGTGCAATTGAAAATAGATATGGACCCCAGGTATGTGCGGCTTCCTATCGGTTCAAGGGATTCACTGGGCCACCAATGCTGTCTGACGGCTTGCGTATTGGGGCAGTACCCCCTCACTCCACGGCTCAGGTAAAACTGATAACCGCTTGGCCACAAACGACAGCTCTTGGTTTACCTCACGGGTAGGAACTAGTCAATCAGGTAGGGGTCGTTGCCCTTTTTGCTGGCAGGTCCTCTCAATGGGCCAGCTACTTCGGGGTTCCTGTGGTACTCCTCACAATGAGTTTTAGGGCTTATGCCCAAGTACTTCCCACAGTTAAGCGGATAGGTATTATTCCCAGATCCAAACCTGCAACAGAAGTGAAAAAAAATTTGGGCAGAAATTTCACCCAACGAGCCCAAGAAAGTGCTCTGATACCAGATGTGAGGACCTTGCAGCAAATAATTAATCAAAATACACGATATAGCAACAGAACTCAAAATCACTTTCATATTAATCATAGGCCACTTCGAGGGGGCAACCTCCTTTGAGCAAGCTCAATACAAAATAACCTCACCGTTCCTTCCTTGGCCTCAACACACACTTATATACTAAAAATAGGCGCCAATACTATGGGTCAAAACCATGGGCCAATATAAACTATGGATCAACAAATACTACAGGCGGCTTACAAAGCATATGCGCCCAACAACAATAACACAAACTATGGATCAACAATTACTATGGGACGACTTACAAAGCATATGCGTCCAACAACAATATACTAACACGGTAAAGAGAAGGATTGACATCGGTTCCTAACACATACTGACCAAAAAGATTGCCTCATGTGAAAGGATTAGTCATCACCTTTTCTAATTTATTGTAGACCCATGTGATTGGATGACTTATTGCATGCGTAAACCTATTTCATTCTCAACAAAAGTTCATTTCCTCATTGTATTGAGGTGTGAAGCTTTTTGGAGTGAAATAATTGCCTACAACTCTTTGAAGTTGAAAGTTGTCTATAATGGAGATTCCTGTGTTGAGTACAAGCACTATTCAAGGTTTAGATATGGAGGCCCCCTTGCCATACCCACTCTAGAAGAGGCACTAGAGGTTGTTTCATGAACTATCCCTATCAATCCACCAAGGAGAAAATGGATGGTTGGAAGTGTAGTTTTTCTGAGCAAAGATTCAAAGACACACATGACACTTAAGCTTCAGGGTCTGGTTCAGCCATGATATTACCTGGGTATATTCCGTCATGGAAGGATGATTCTCCCAATGTGGTCATTCGCAATAATTCCAAGTATCCGATAGTTAATCCAACCATTCCAAAAGGTGTGCATGTTACACAGGATATGCTACCAAACTTGAAGAAACTCACATTCGTAGACCATGATTTATGAAAATTCCCTGAAATCCATATGTTGCGGAATTCAGTGCAACCTGCTGAAGGAGAAGTTAGCATTTTTGTCTTTGATGCATATGCCCCATTTTGGTCACATTGTCGAGGTCAATACATGAGTGAAGCAGTTGTTGGTATGTTTCCATGGGGGCTGCTTATGGTTGGATAACTGTATTTCTATAGATGTTGACCAAATTTCTGCCTTCACTTGGATGCCTAAAGTAGGGGTCGACCCAACGCCTTGTGTTGCTGGTAAGGAGGATGACCCAAGCCTAGTCGCTCGTATGAAGGAGAAGTATAGTCTCACATGAGACAAGAGGGGGTTTTCCATCACCTCTATCAGTGATCAAGGTGTTCGGTTTGCAGCAAATGTAATACCCAGTAAGTTATTAGGAAAGATATGACTGAATGAGTGCATTGTTGGTACCATCGCTGCAGCAGAGTAATGTGTTGTCAGAGATAAGATGAATTGGTCCACATACTTGCTGAATGAACTATTGGCAGACGCCATTGATGCACAGGAAAAATGTACTCCTTTTACTTATTCATGGTTGCTAATTTTGATCTCTTTTGTCGCATGGGTCGAGCCACCCAATTATCAGGGGATGGAAGTGTCTGTCCCATGTCACGAGGAACATTATCAAAACTTGTGGTTTGAGGAGAAGAATCGATGACAACAAATGAAAAATAACATTGAATTCTACCTGCATGCGGATGCACTGAGGCATCACATTAGAAATAAGTCAAGGATTTCCACATAAACTATCCAGCGGTATAGGAACGTGATAAAATTCATTGTTGGGGCTTACTATATGTATTTAAAACCATGGAAAGATCCCTATAATTAATGATTAACCACTTATTTTCGGTTAACAGAGGAGGAACTTGATATGATCATCCAGGACTGGCCCGAGGAATGGAAGGATCCTGTCGCAGATGACCTCCTATCTACCGAGACTGATCTGCGATTGGAGGGCACATTGGGAACCCAAGCAGGGGACCCCCAGGATGAATAAAACCTACCCAGTTCCCCGCGTGGAAGAAATGAAGAATCAAGTGCAACACCGATGGATCCCGAATTGCAGGAAAAAAGAAAGCTGCTAAAGAAGGCAAGAAGAGTCACAAAAAGTAGAAGGCTATTAGAGACCTCCCTGGTGGCCTTACTGATGATGATTATAATTACAGGTTGATAGAATGGTGGAGGTCTTCAATGAAACTTGTCAAATTGACGCTCGGAATACAAACTTGGTTGGGGGAATCACCGAGTTACTTCAAAATATATGCATTGTGTTGGCAAGGGGTTTGGGGCGAGTGAGTTGCGCAGCATCGCGGCAACTGCGCAAGCTCACGCAGGATTGCGCAAGGGAATATTGGCGCGATAAGTGGGGGAATAACCACTTTTTGAATATTTTATGTATATTTTAACCAATTTTTGTTGCAATAGGTCAGTAGCGGTTAGAAGTCGGTTAGTAGTGGACCCTTGATGTAAAGGCATAATGCTATTTATAGATCTATTTTGGGGCAATTGGAGAGGGTGGCATGTGGGAAGTTGTGAGCAATTGTATATGATTGTATGTGCGACTGTATGGGATGAGATCTGGTGTGATCTGTTTTATGGAGAATTTTCTGTCTTAACCATGATCTTATCCGGGTTTTGTCGCGATGTATGCACTCTTTGGTTTTGGAGAAGAACTATGTAATGTAGTACATTTGCACAAGATTAATATGATGCGATGAGTATGGTTCAATCCTTGTCTATTGATATAGATCTGTTAAGATGTCGTGACTCAATTTTGTTACAATGGCATAATATAGATGTGATCCAATTTCTTTCTGCTACATCAATGAGATCAGTTACTTTTATGCCGATACAATCTGTGTTTCTGTAACTATTTGATGCGCTATGAGTAATGATGTTCCATGAATAATGCTGCGATATTGTGATATTGTGTGATAATTGCATAAGTTATGGTGTCCCTCCATCGGATCCCCATATCCTCCTCTCCCACTGTCGGAAACTTGGTTTTGACATCTCTCCCTTGAACGCCTCGGGTGAGACCTCGTCTGCTCTGCAGACGTTGTTGGACAGGGTAAAACCTGTCTGGGCCAGTGCTCAGGGAGATTGCGCTGCAGGGCGTCGACATAGTGGGAACCCCTGTCGACGAAGCTTTGTTGGTGGGCTTCACCAACAAATGGTTTCGTTGCTGGGACTAAGTTGCAAATAAGAGGGGGATATGTTCTGGCATCCAACTCGATCAGAGATCAAGGGATGGTTTGATCTGAAGTTGCGGGAGTTTGCTGAAGTCGAAAACCAGAATCCAAAGCTATTGACAGGCCACTGGTTGGATAGATATATCCACGGTGGTCCTCATGAATGGTTCTTTTTTGAATTCCTTGTACTCTTGCATGAATGGTTGGCAAAGTTTGCTAAGCGGAAGACAAAATTTCAAGGAGGAGAGACGACATCCTGGACCCTAGAATTAATCTAGGAGTTACAAGAAACCAGCAACAAGGTATTGTGGGAAGTCGAGGTATGATTGGATAGTATCTTTGAACAATACATCATTGAGTTTTCCATTGATACTAATAAATCTTTTGACGAAGTAGAAAGGGAGTTTTTCAGTGGACCACGTGGAAGATTCTTATTGTCGCTACAACTGTCGATTAAGCAACTAGTCTATGAAAAGGGTATCCTAAATATGGACCAAGAGTAGTGGAACTCTGGTGTGCAGGGGATGTAGGCACTACAACAGAAAGGGGGGAAATGCATAAGGAAGCAAGGGGTAGATGGGCATGAGTTCTGGTGAGAATGTAAAGGTCATCAAAGAAATAAGTGGTTGTACGAGGGGAGGAGAAAGGTTTCAATAAAAGAGGCAGAGGACGGGAGAAGGTCCTGCTAAAGTCGAAGCGAGATACCATGAAGAACAACCACATGGAATGAAGCGACCTTTTTATGACAATGAGGACATACAAGCCCAGGATACACTCGAAAGAACGACAGTATCGAACCCCAGCAGTAACATGCCTACTCCTCTGCACACTACTCCACTACAAGGAAGGAATGTGCATTCTACGTCGACTTGCCCGACGTGTCAGCAACAGTCTAATAATAGAGCACCAGCAGGAGGAATAAGGTCCAAAATGGAAGGAGGTGAAATGAAGTTGCTGATATTCAATGGAAATGGCATCGATGATCTAGAGCAGTACTAGTTCTTATGTGAAGCAGTCTGGACTGCTCGACAAACTATCGATGATGATGTCAAGAAAAGTCAGTTGGCCATTACTTTGAGAGGCTGTGCATTGGAATGGTTTATGAGATTCACAAGGGTGCCTCAGGGAGGTACTGCAAAAACATTGGATGAGATCAAAAGAGGGCTATTTGAGGAATTTAAGAAGCTGAAGTCTAAATCTCAGTACATTATTGAATTAAAAGAGATCAAACAATTCCCCAATGAAACGATTTGGGATTTTGATCAGCGATTTAAGGCATTGATGGATCGGGTCATTTTTCTGATGAGCGACGTTCAACATAAAGAATGGTTTATCACGGTGCTTGTCCCTCAGATCCAACAACCATTAATGCAGTAAAAGATTGCAACACAGAGTGAGGATCTAAAGACCGCGATGAAATTGGAGGCATCGCCAGTAGGGGAAACCACCATTGGAATGAATAATATTCAGGCGCAGTTGGCCAATTTGACGTTGTAATTGCAAGACATCAAAAAAGCCAAGGAATATCGTGATGATATTTGGTGCACCCATTTCCATGCAAGCGGACATACCAAGGATACCTGCCTAACATTTCAAAATTATTTGCTGTCAGGAGACCCCAATCCTTTGAGTGGTGCTAGTGCACCATGGTGTCACATCTGTCAGGTCTATGCGCATCGACACGATAACCGTGATTACATGCAGAAGATGGTTACCAAAGCAAAAATTTTGTACTATACCTTTATTTGATTAGTTGGACATGACGACAAAAACTGCTGCGCTTATGATTTGCTCCAAGAAAGGACATATGATTCATACTTTGTGAAAGGGGAGGACCCCTAGACAGCGCAAGCATTATCTCAAGTATTACAACCAGTAGGACAAGTACCATATACTCCACCACCTCCATTTTAGTTTTCCCCTGTGCAACCACAACAACAGTTTATAGCGCAGCCGCAGTTCGCACCACAGTCGAAAATGGTGGTACAACCACAGTATAACCAGGCACCGAGCCCATAGTATAATCAGACACAACATGTTCAAGCTGTGCAATATGTTTAGTAGCAACCTAATCCATCACAGCATAAAATGGCCCAACTGTAGTATCAACAAGGATGAGTTCGAGGAGGATTCCACGGGGGGTTCAGAGGTCGAGGAGGAGGATTTGGCCATGGAGGAGGACGATGTCATGAATCAATCGAGTGCTACACTTGTGGGGTATTTGGGCATTACCAGAGGGATTTCCCTCATGCACAGTGCACATACTATGCAACCAGTGATCAAAATACATAGAATCAGAATCCACTTGCATTCCAAGTACAAAACCAGCCGATAATGCAGAACCAGGTCCCACCACAGACTCAGAATCAGAACCCATGTCAAACACAGAACCAACCGATGAATTAGGGATCGACAGTTGCCACTATTCAGGTCGAGCTGCAGATGAATGATGTCAACGTGGGGATTGTCACTCATGCTAGTGCGACAACTGGAGATGATGGACCATGGATACAAGTTCGGCTTGCTGGTAAGAAGAAGGTCACATTTGATATTGCGACAGAGAAATATACCTTCTTTGATGCAAAGGATGTAATTGGGAGAAATCCGCGTAAGTTACCAATCAGTGATATGCCTTCTTCTTTCGACCCCTCTGCAGAAGTAGGACCACCATGGCAGCATGGTACGCTGCACAAGTTCTTTGAAAGTTGTCTATCACCGGTGAGGGACTCGAACGCCCTTGTCGAGCTTGAGACATTATTGTAGCTCTCGGATAAGACAATGAAGGATTTTGCTATGAATTCCTTGCAAAAAAGGAAGACCGACAAGGAGATGAGGATGAATACCCAGATTGGAGATTATGAGGTCGACTCGGTCATTTTGGACCTTAGCTCATATGTAAACATCCTAACAAAGAAAACCTAGCAATTGATGGGAAAGGAAACATTGGGATGGTTGCCGGTACAGCTGCGTTTAGCAAACCAGGTGGAGGTTCAGCCCATTGGTTGGGTTTCAAACTTAGTTTTCGACATTGAAGGTATGAAAACACGTGCTGACTTTGATGTGATAGAAGTTGTAGGAGATGGTGGTTCCTATCCCGTGCCACTAGGAATTGGATGGAATAATGATAGCATGGCCATTATCAAATTCAAAAAACATGTTATGACATTTAAAAACCAGCATGTTAGGGTCATTGCTCCTATGGATCCTTAGGAAGGGCGGTGATATATCGAACCTGTAAAGGATGAATTCTGGAGAAGTTGGGATCATGCTTATAACATCTCCGAGGACTATATCCATCCTACAGTTGATGGTGAACTTGGATGGAAAAGCACAAGTTCCATGTCATTTGATTCTGAAGATGCTCTAGAAAATTGGTAGAATCGATTGCATGAAATATCATTCAGAAAATGTTGCGACTGAGACAGTCGAGTTACCTATTTATGAAGGACTGCCGAGGCTATTAGAATTATTTCAGGTATTTGAAGAGAAGGTGTTTGAACTGCAAAGGATATTGGCTCTTGATTTAGCACTGAAGGCTACTCCGGCTTGATGGTGGGAGACACACAAGCAGACAATCCATGACTGGGAGCAGTGCCGCATTTTGATGATGGTTTGCTTTGGTGATGTAGAGGTCTATCATGATGGGAGATAGGATGGACGAAATGAAACCACCAGTAATTTGATCGAGTGTTAGATGTTATGGACATCGCGACCCAGAGATGAGTGGGTTCACGCTTTTGTTCATACTCTACAAGAGATGCCAAGATCCTGGTATGTGGTAGCAGAATTGCGCAGAACCATTACCACTTGGGAGGAGTTGTCAATTTTATTTGTGCAAATGTTTAGCTTCCAGGACGCAAACCCCGAGGTATGTAATTATTTACACATTATCCACGATGTAGTACTAAAATTCATCCCTGTTTCATACCCTGTTGATCCTCATGAAAATTGCTCCATCCAATCCATGATGACGTGCTACAACTTGTCTGGGGAAGCTGAAGATGATGACGAGCTGCGAAATGTTAATATTCCAGAGTCCGAAGGAAACCGTGGTGTTGCAGCTCCCAACATACCGACGGACTCGATGAATTAGCCACTAAGAATCCAGAAAATTAACATTGGGTCGGCATAAAATCCAAAATTTGCTAATATCGAAGACTATTAGGGAAAAGAGATGATGGCCAAAATCACAGATCTACTGCATGAATTCCAAGACCTTTTTCCAATGCGATTTTCAGAGATGAGGGGGATACTTGGTGACTTGGGGGAAATGAATATTCCACTCAAGCCAGATGCAAAAATAGTCTTCTAGAGGCAGTATAGACTGAACCCGCGATATAAGGATTGCGTGAAAGCTAATATTTATAGAATGCTCGATGCTGGGATCATTGAACCTGTAGAATAATCATAGTGGATAAGCTCGATGGTGGTACAAGACAAGAAGACTGGTGAAATCTGCATCTGTGTTGATCTAAGAAATTTGAATGATGCATGTGTACATGATTCGTTCCTGACCCCTTTTACAGATGAAGTCTTGGAAGGTGTAGGCGGACAGGAGATATATTCCTTCACAGATGGATTTTCAAGATACCACCAGATCCGAATTGCGAAGGAGGATTTCCATAAGACTACGTTTGTCATCGAGTGGGGCTGCTTCCAATATACCATCATGCCATTTGGGATGAAGAATGCACCCGCTGTATTCTCCCATGTAGTTGTCGCTGTATTTAAAGATTTTATTCAAAAATTCCTACAGGTATATATGGATGACTGGACCGTTTATGGCCTAATTAGAGACCATCTGGACAATCTGCAATTGATGCTGGAATGGTGTAGGCAGCATCAAATTGCATTGAATTCAAAAAAATGTATTTTCTATGCACCCTTTGGCATACTACTTGGGCACATTGTATGCAAAGAAGGTCTATTGGTTGATCCAACGAAGATTGCACTGATCCTCAGTTTACCACCGTCGACGAATGTAAAGATGCTCCGGGAAACACTGGGACATACGGGCTACTATCGCAAGTTTATCAGAGGATACGCTGCGATTACTGCTCCCATGGAAAAGCTGTTAAAGAAAGACGCTGCCTTTGAATGGACTCCGGAATGTCAAGGAAGCTTCGACACCCTGAAGGCCAAGATGGCCTTTGCACCAATACTGGTTTTCCTTGATTGGAGTAAATAATTCCATGTGTATGCTGATGCCTCTTCTATTGTGCTGGGGTTGTTCTTGCACAACTAGGAGAAGGTGACTTGGATCATCCAATAGCATATGCCAGTAGAAAGTTATCATTTACTGAATGATATTATACCACGACCGAAAGGGAAGTCTTGGTGATGGTTTATGCTCTGCAAAAGTCCAGGCACTATTTGTTGGGCGGACATTTCAAGATGTTCACTGATCATTTTGCTTTACAATACCTAGTCAATAAGCCTATGTTGGGTGGGAGAATCTATAGGTGGTTGCTTTTGTTCCAAGAGTTTGATTTTGAAATAGTGGTAAAGACAAGACGATTGAATGCTGACCCAGATCATCTGTCATGTATTGTGAATGGTGAAGAACCAACCAATATTGATGATGGATTTCCAGATGCGCAATTGTTTCGGGTTGATGTCGCAAATGATCATTATGCGCCAATTATTCAGTTTCTCTCTACTGGTGTTGCCCCTGTAGACATGTCAACTAGCCAAAAGAAGTAGTTGGTCGTCAAAGGCTCTGATTTTCAACTAATTGCTAGATAGTTATAGAAACTTGGACCAGATGAAATATTGCGATGGTGTGTCTTACTGCATGGGCAGGGTCCCATTCTAGAAGAAGCACATGCAGGGATCAAGGGAGGTCACTATGGAGGTCACACTATTTCTCGAAAAGTGTTGCGTGCTGGGCTATGGTGGCCCACGTTGCATAATGATGCTATAGACTATGCAAGGAGCTGTGATGTCTATCAACAGGTTGGTAAGCCGTCACGGAGGGATGAGATGCCCCTAGTGCCGCAGGTGACTCTGCAACCATTTGATAAATGGGCTGTAGACGTTGTTGGTCCTATCAATCCACCAAGTAAGTGCACTAGCGCCCATTATATCATTACTGCAACTGACTACCTGACTCGGTGAGCAGAAGCTGCACCAGACGTTGTTTGTACCGCTGCGAAAACAACCCAGTTTATTTTTGAGAACATTGTGACACGATTTGGGTGTCCTAGAATCCTGATGAGCGACCAGGGTAGTCACTTTGTCAACCGGATGGTAAAATCACTAACCGAGGAGCTCCAGATACAACATAAGAGGAGTACACCATACCACTCGTAGGAAAATGGTACTGTTGAGGCCTTCAACAAAATTTTGGAGACAGCGTTGACCAAGGTATGTAATGATAACCACAATGACTGGGATCTAAAAATTCCTAGTTCTATGGGCATATCGCACTACTTGCAAATTCCTAAGAGTTCAGACACCATTTAAGTTGGTTTATGGGCAAGAAGAAGTCATGCCTAAGGAGTATATCATTCCCAGCTTGCGCATTGCCGGAACGACAGGCATGGATGATGCAGCAGCATTAGAAGAATGTGCTGCAAACTTGGTTCAGCTTGAAGAAGATTGTTTCATTGCAGGCTTCCAGCAACAAGTTGCGAAGGATCGACAAAAGGCATGGCATGATCGCCATATCAAGCATAAACAGTTTGTGACAGGAGATTTGGTGTTGTTATACAACAGTAAGTTCATCAAGCATCCAGGTAAGTTACAAACACACTAGTTAGGTCCCTATATTGTTTAGTCCATTACATCTGGCGGTGCAGTTCAATTACAACAATTAGATGGCACAATGTTACCGAAGCTCATTAACGAGAGTCACTTGAAGCCCTATAGAATGGGGTTGGCGATGCGCACCACATGAAGATTTTAGTTCAGCTAGAAAAAAAATAAATAAAAAAATTGAAGATTCTGAAAGTGCGTTCCATGGTCAGTGACAAGCTCCTTCGGAATACATGAACCGAGTAATAATCTGGTTGAATACGAAGTGTGCGGTTGTCTCACCGTCGGATTTAACTGTAGGAATAGCCTCAGCCCATTTCATGAAGTAGTCAATAGCCACTATGATATGATGATGCTCCCCAGCCGAAGCTAGGTTGCAATCCATGAAATCAAGCCCCCACTTAGTGAAGGGACCGACAGTGATGATGGGATGTAACGGGGTAGGTCGTGAGTGCATATTCCGTGCAAACACCTGGCAAGGGTGGCACTTGTTGACCGCATCTACACAACCTTTAAAGATCGACGGCCAGAAATAACCCGCTCTTAAGATTTTTTGGGCTGTAGAAAGCCCAGATAAATGACCACCACACGCCCCTCCATGGCTATCATTCAACACAAGCTCATCCTCCTCATGAGTTAAACAACGACATAAAATGGAATCTACCCCATGGCAGTACAAGGTGTTATCCACTATGAGGTAATTCTTGGATACGTGACGTAATCATCGTCGTTCATCTCGTGAGAGGGACCTTCAATGTTTGTAAATATATGATAATGTATCCATACGATGGATCCAAAGTTGAGAGTAAGAAGATGTGCTGATCGACAAACGTATCTTCACAAACCATCTCCTCCTCGCTTGGGAAATCCGATATAAGCTCCGTAAAAATTAACGATTTCTTCAATTTTGCCGAACCAAACTCAAGATCAAATTCTTGCAAGATGACAATCCATTTATTATACTTTCCCCCAATCATCCTTCGAGTGAGGATGAATTGAAATGGATTGACATGGGCTACAACCAAGGTTTGGCGAAGGAGAATATAATGTCTCAACCGTTGAACCGCATGTACGGTAGCTAAGGCAAGCTTCTCAACATGGGAATAACTGACTTCCATGTCAATAAGGTTTCGGCTTAGGTAGTATATGACATGCTATTGGAGCTCCTCATCCTCATGGACCAAAACCATACCAATCGTCTCCATGGATGCGGCCACATAAATTAGAAAGTCACGGCTATAGTCGGGTGGACTAATCACCGAGGCCAATGCTAAGGCTCGTTTAAGCGCATCAAAGGACTCCTGGGCTCGCTCATCCCAACAAAAGGTGGTATCCTTTTTCAAAAGATGCATAAATCCTCTAGTCAAATTGGTAAAGTTGACAACGAATATCCGTAAGAAGTTTTCCATGCCTTGCAAACATTGAAGATGTCTAATGTTTTTCGAGGGAGACAACTGAAGTATTACCTCTACCTTCAAAGGGTCAACACTTATACCCTCCTTGGAGACAATGAACCCTAATAAGTGACTAAAATTCATGCAAAAGATGCACTTGTGAGGATTTAACTTGACCAAATAATGGCGGCACCTTTCAAACATTAATCTCAAATGATATGAATGACACATTCTAATACGAGAATGAGCATCAAGGTCATCCAAAAATACTTCAATAATTGATTTGAGATCATGGAAGATCAAGGTCATAACCCGCTGAAAAGTGGCTCCGGCGTTCTTAAGGCCAAAATGCATCTTCTGATATGCAAAGGTTCCCCAAGGATAACTAAAGGCGGTCTTATGTTGGTCCTCAGGTTTAATTTGTATCTGATTGTATCTGAAAAAGCTGTCAATAAAGGAAAAAACCTCGCTACCTGCACACTCATCCAAGATTTGATCAATAAATGGTGTGGGGAAATTGTCTTTAGGACAAGTACGATTCAAGTCATGGAAATCAGTGCATATATGGATCGCTCACTGTTTCTTATCCACCAGAATAGGATTTGAAACCCACTTCATCAAGGGAATGGGATAGATAAAACCAGCTTTCAACAGTTTTTCTATCTCTGCCTTAATCGCGGGTGCTTTCCTAGGATTCACTGCACGCAAGCATTGTTGAACATGCTTAGCATTGGGATAAGTTTTAATCTCATGTTCAATAATGTGAGGGTCGATAGCTGGCATTTCATCATAAGACCAAGCAAATATATCATGAAATTCTTTAAACAACTCAGTGTACTCTTGAATCTCAGCATGGGAACATTCTGCCCCAATATAGACATTCTCAATCCTGCCAGGGTCGCGAGAGATATTGATAGGAATGGTAGGAGATATATTTTTCATGTTCCCATCATCCATCGGACCAGGAGAGCTTAATGGAACCATAGGACTACCAATTCTCTCACTAAGAACCTCCCTAAAGGCCTCACGCTCCAAGTGGTCAAGCTCGGGAAGAAAATAAGATCTATGATGCAATTCTTCCCAAGGTGGCTCAACCCTTGACATGGATTCAATAATCGCTTCGTCTGAAGGAAAAACACTATCAAGGCAATCATGCGCATGAGAATATTGAACTTCCCATGTAGGCAGCACATACGGGTCCTCCTCCTCCATCCGTGAAGAGGAAGGACTAGGCTGTGCAACACTCCCAAGATTAGTTTGATAAGCTACCATAGTTGCAGGAAACTACACGTCCGTCAAGATGGGCTCAGTCGAAGTATTCGGTGTAGGAAGAATCCAAGGAGCTTCCATATGGTTCGTGCAAAAAGACACCGATCTCACAGATGTCGAAGCCTCATCGGAACTAGACCCTATCATAAGGATAGGTGCAAGACAACTAAAGCTTCCCATAAGAGATGGATACATGCCCACACCCACACTCCCAGTTGCCGGCTGAGAGTGCTCAACAATCAGGATTGAAGCTCCCAAAGATGCATTAACCAATGGATTCTTGAATGACATTTGATCAATCTTAAGTATATTCCCATTAAATGGAAAGCATACAATGAAAAATAGAAAAGAAGCTATGGCTTGCATACTCTACATCCAATTTCTACCCAACAAGAGATTATAATCAAGGGGTGCATCAACCACCTCAACCTCTATCGCAACGGTCTTCCCTCCCAAATGGACCTTAAGGGAAGGAAGGATCCCGTGTGTCCTAAATGATCTTCCATCAAAAGTAGTCAACATGGTAACAGATTTAGACAACTCAGGGGAACCTAAACCCTTCCAACACGATAAATACATAACAGAAGCAGTAGCACCTTCGTTAATCATAGTGCGCTTGATAGTCATGTTAAGACATTGTACATGAATCAAAAGAGACACATAATAAGCCAAGCGAGGCTGTATTACTGCGGTTTCAAATTTAATCACAGAGAAAGAATTATCATCATTCACACCAAGGGCAGAAAACAAAGCCTTCCTTTGAGAAGGACAACTTTGAAGTACTTCAAGTGCAGACATCGCACAAGGAGTGTGGCCCAAATCCTCAACAACAGAATAGTTCTAGGTGGCTCGGGCATTAGGATTGTGCCCCGAACACTTAAGGAATCCCTTAGGAATGTGAGGTGTAGCTTCAGGTTTATCCACAGGTTTTTGAATACGCAAAGGAGTCCCTGGTGGATCAGGTTCCTTTCCTGGGTCGGGTTGTGACAAACCATAGTCCTTCGCACGAGTCACAACCTTTGTAGCACGCACCATGTTGATGCAACCATGACGCCTAGCCTCCGACGGATCTTGATCACCACCAAACTGATCATGGATCCTCAAGTTCATGTTTTGATTGTGAGGTAAAGGGTTGGTCAGCACAGCTAGGCCCTACACTAAGAATCTCAAGGCTTCATCGATACGAGGGCACAAGTAAGTGAGGTGATCCTCCTTACATAACTTGCAAGGAAATTTAACCTTGCGTTTAGATTGCTTGTCCCCCCTAACATTTTGGGCATTCTTGTCATTAGTATTAGCATTTTTATTCCTATTCCCACCCTTACGATTTTTTTTACACTTCTTGCTATTCCTTCGGGGTTGCTGGTTACCCTTCTGGTCTGATGATTGCACCGAAAGCACACTCGCCGTTTGGGTGGGTTGAGACAAAGCCATGGCTTGTCCCAAAGCAGATTGGTTGATTGACAATTGACTGACCTATTGCACAACCAAATCCATAGGCTTAGTACTTGCACAACCAACAATGCCATCAGCATGTGGTCCAGGTTTAACTTTGGGGTCGAAACTAGAACGCGAAGCGCTGGGAATGATCTCATATACCAAACCGGATTGAGCATAAATCAAGTCCAATTCCTGCGCCCTAAAAATGGCTTGTTCCTCATCTTGAACTCCGGATGTAGAAACATCCTTCACTATATAAGGCAATAACGACTTAAGGAATCGCTCGAGGAGAAACTCCGACGGTATGAAGGATTTAATCAACCTCTTCCATCTACTCCATTCTTGGATATGTCTGAGATATGCTTGGATTTATCCTACCGAAATGTCAACAAGAGTTCTATACAACCATTGTAACGCACTGGTAGCTGGAAGTGGTTGAGAAAAGTCATCGCTAGGTCATCAAACAAAGCGAATACCCCCCTAGGTAACTCTATATACCATTTTGTGGCAGGCCCTGTAAGGGTGCGTTGAAACAGCCTTAAACGGATCAAATATTTGTGTAAGGAATTGGAAGAGCACCATAGGTGAAATGTAGTAACATGTTCACTTGGATCCTCTCCAGGTTTTCCCTCAAAATTAGGTATGTTCGAGGGAAGCTTAGTAGGGAGAGCTGGCCAAGCCGGGTCATAAGATACAGGATCATTCGTTAGTCTCAACAAGTTAGGAAGATTTAGCATTGTGAGGAAAGGGAGCCTAGGATATGCAGGTCGATGCACCACTCCCTGATAGTGTTGGTTCACATAGGTCTGATTAGCGTAACCACCATGGCCTTGGCCATAGTGCCCTCCTCCCGTTTGACTCGTGTAGGGTGGCATGGAAGCACCATAATGTGGTGTACCTTGACTATGTGGGGATACAAAGCCATAATTAAGAGAGTAAGTGGGTTGTTAATACCCATACCCATGAGGTGAATAATTGTGTCCATACTGCGTCCCATAATAAGGTCCATAAGACATCCCATGAGATGTCCCATGAGACACTCCGTAAGTAGGAATGTAGGCTTCGGAAGTAATGACATGACCTCTAGAAGTAGGGATATGACCCCCCGAAACAATAGGAGGTACTTGAACTTGAGACACAACTGTGCGAGTAGCAGTAATATGGACATGACTCGTAGCGACATTCCGGCCCGAAGGATGGCATGAATGGGGTGGAGGAATGACATTCGAATAACAAGGAACCGAGGAAGAAGGGACCTGTGAAATTATGTACGTGGTGTTCCCTATAGTCACTCGTCTTGGATCTGGTATCCTAATAGGATCACTAACCCTAGTTCTAGGAGGAATATGTGATGTATCTTCCACCGCCAAGATGGAAGGTGCAATATGACTTGTGGTCCAAAACCTCTCTGGATGGTAAGGAATGGGAGTGCCCCCAGGCGTAGTGTTAGGTTCAAATTCTGATTTGACATGAAATGCCAAATCATGTGTGGGAATACCAGACATACCATAACTACCATAACTAGTGCTCGTGGGTTCATAATGAGTCTCGTCATTTGGCATTCCATACCAGTGATGCGTGAATGGGGGATCATAGCTAGAGTAAGTAGGTCTATCATGAAAAGTACCTATCTCAGAAATTACAGGACCTAACTCAAAAATTATAGGCATATCAGGTGAAGGATCATAGGTAGGAGTAAACTCCCCGTCATCCACTCGAAGTGGAGAAGAAAGCTCAGGAATACTATCTTGATGATCTCCCATCATGTGTGAATCAATGTGCGAAGTAGTCTGCCTAGACTGTCTCTTTCTCTCTCCCAAAGGAGGAGGAGAGGTAGAAGGCGGAAGTCCTACTAAACGACAAGAATGGCGAGGAGCCGCACCCGAATCCACAATGACTCAAAAATATAAAAGACTCTCTAATTACGCATACCCTAAGCAAGCTAACGTGCACAGAGCATACACCAATAAAATCTAAAGCCAAACACAAGCAATCAAGGGTAGGATAAGTGAGCTCCTGAATGAAGCAGGTATGTCTTGCCTAGGAGAGGCTTGAGACTCCCATACACAACAAGTGGAGGTACGTAACCAATTATTGTGGCCCTCAGCTTCAACACGTAAAGCGACTGTGTTGTCTGACCCCAACCTAGCCGGGACACCTGCAGAATAACCCCTGCAAAGTACCCCCTCGATATCCTAGGTAAGGAAACTAAGGTCACCTCAATATAATCAATGCTCAGGCAGACAGTCGTAGGCGGGATTGACCATATGGGAAAGGTAGCAAAGCCCGAAACTCTCGAAAGAGCCCCCCGATACGAATACAATCCTGGAAATATCTCCGGTGCTACTCAGTTATGACTAGGGGTCATCCCAATCAATAACCGCTCACACCGCCTCATGCTTAACTCCCTTTTGAGAGGAGGATCCTAAGAAACACCAATTATACCAAGGAATTTCACACTCTCACCTGGACAGACACATACATGTTGTTGTTTAGTGGTCTTGGAGAATTTACTGACAATGAACTATTCCAAGACCCTAAAACCTAATCTTGTTGGTGAACCCTATAAAATAAAAATGTGTAATCCATTCGAATTAAGCTTTGATTTTATTTGGCTTTATTACTCATAAGAGGTAGATGGCCGTGCAACTAATGGTGTTACGATGCAACATGAAGCAAAATGCACACCTAACAATCAATGCAAATGAATTATGTCCAATGAAAACAGGGTATGCTACTACGTGAAATGCAATTTTTTTCTTCAAATGATAAGTGCAATCGTTCCTATATGAAATCCTGACTAATACTTCAAAGCAAAACCTAGTGCAAGTACCATGCAAAATGCAAAAATGCGATGCATAATGATGCAAATAAGCAAATATTTTTGGATTTTTTGAAATAAAAATGAGATACTAAAGCAAAAGAATGATTCTACTATCCCCAGACTCAGCAAGCACACTCAAACAACACTCACACAAAGTATTAAGGTAAAATAAATCTAATGCACTAATCCCAAAACAAAAAATTGAAAATGCAATGACAAGAACATTCTTAAAAAAGAAATTTACCCTAAAAAAATGTCTCTGGTTAGAAATAGAGGTGTATATAGACTCTAGCAGTGTCAAAGGAGACTCAGCAATCATCAACATTCACCAAGAAATAATCAATATTCCTCTAGAAGGCAAACTAAGGGCATACGCGACTGTTCGCAGTAAACCCACGTATGTATGCATATATATCAGTGAAAACCGTGTATATACGTGACTGTGAGTTAAAAACTCGCGTACAGGAAGAAAAGTTCATAAAAACAAAGGCAAACAGACAAGCTGAGACAAAATTCACACCAATCAGACACTACCAGGAATACATGCCCCCGGACCCGACACAGAAACAGAGAAATAAGAGCAATTCAAAGTCATTGAATGTCGATAAAAACCCCCAAAGGACAACTACTAGGAACTCCCCAGTGAAGTCACCAATTCTGTTATGGAGAGAAATTCCTATGGCTTGGGGTACCACAACAGACAGCTTGAATCCAGAAATCAATCCTTTCCAATATGCAAGAGAAATCAAATATCTAACACTAAAGGATCAAAACTCGTACCTTATTCCAGATGGTTGAAGTAGATCCCCGTTGAACTTTCCAACTACAGCTTGAATTGATAAATTACTTCCTCAACAATCAGTAAAAAAGATAAGCATGCTATATATATTGGTGTTATATCTACTCTAGCATATGTAATAAACAACGTATAAGCATTTGTCATCATCCATGGATAAAATATTCATTCAAACATACATCATTGGACAGGAAAAGATATTTCTATTAATATAAAATCAGATATTACAATGAATACAACCTCTGTCGGCACATCTGTGAATCGAAGAAACTGAATCCCCCACTTGGGCCTCCACCACCTCAATCCTCCATCTCTCGATAGCAAGCTCACAAGGAAAAGGAAAGCTTGGGAAGAACACCAAAGTGCTCCAAGGGACAAAGGGATGCAGACTCAAGTATAAGTTCCGGCAACAATGGACTATAGTTTCTTTGCTCTCAATTCTCACATGTTCTTCAAAGTATCCAAAGGGTTCCTTATATAGCTCTTCAATGGGGCAATGAAGGGTTGAATCTGAGTGATCTCAAGGAATATGGAAGGCCAAGAGACAAGTGAGTCAGATCCATGTCAAGGAAAACTCCAAAAGAATTTGGCCTTTTTCACACAGCCCGATGTATACGGTTTTAGGGGTCAAACCCACGTGTATACGCGAGAAAGGGTTTAAAAGTCCCATATAGCAATTTAAGCATGTTTTTAGGGACGATATTGGAAACATCAAAGGTATAAAAAAGGTCCATGCGGTCCAAAGAGTCTGCGGAGGGATAGGAGAAGGCCATACAAGTGTGATTCACCAGGTGTGGTAAAATCAGCTATAACAGATGCCCCCTAATGTGTGAGGTCAGAGGGGTCATACGATGGCCAAAATACATTATAAGTCCATCCCAAAAGTGGAGTGATGAAGAACCCAGTGGAAGACCAACCACCCAATCGGCATAGTACAATGATATAACTCTGCATATAACTGCAAATACATATAGCAGTCCCGAATACATAAGAGTACAATGGCCATTAATAGGCATGATACAAAATATGACATGTGTGGTCATCACCACGTACAATATACATAGATAAGAATATCCATGATGAAGATATACAAATGATCATGATCTCCATGAAATATGAAGATATATAACAGATCAAGATCTCCATAATGGCTGGAAATGTCTGACATATACTAGAATCAAGTCACGAGAGCTGAAATCTCATGAACACTGGCACGATCAAGGAGGTAGCATATATGAGATGCCACCAATATGGAAGGTCTTATACACACACTGCTATGAGTATAAGTCCTACTATGTGAATAGAGGTGTCGAGGTCGAACATAGTAGTCCATCGTTTGATTACTGGTCATTGATGTATACCGTTAATAGACGCGAGATCACCCATCGATAATGATAATGGGAATCAGGGTACTAGAGTGCAAACTAACAAGTGTGAATAAATGTGTTGAGGTCGAACACTTGAGAGAATCCATCGATCATGGGACATTGATGTATTCCCAAAGAAATATCGATGGCAATAGAACCTACCACTGATGACTGTAAATCTCATGGCACTCAAAAATGACTCTAGATTCCAATCCCAGAATAAATGATCTGAAGTCGATGGGATGAAATCTGTTGGAAGGAGGGAATTAAGGCATCCCCCATCAACCAACATGAGGTACTTAGCAAAGCTGTATAATGTGGAAGGACTCTATCATAAGGTGCACGAACCAATAACTGTATCGGGAATGGTCGACATGCAAAGTCAAGATAACTAAGGAATGGTTGACTCAGGTTTCAACTTCCTTCGAACAAGAGCATAACGATGAATGGTGATTGAATGTAGGTAGCATAGACTCGATATACAAAACCAAGACATCTCTGCGACATAGGAGGCATCGACAGAGGCTCCATAGGGACTAGAAGCTTAACCAGTCGGTGGAGATAAACTCAGATAAATGAGTATAGCTCCTAAAGTCAAACTATAAACCCAACCAACGGATGTGATATACAGTGCTCTGTTCGAAGGCGACACGACTCGACAGCTGCCAAAGATAACATCTTTCCTTGTTTGGATTTTTGGTTTTTAAATTTTTTTGGACTTTTTCAAATATTTAAAAAGCTTGAAAAAGAATAAAACTGCTTTATAGTTATAGACTAGGAGGAGATGAGTGTCATATGGGTAAACAAACTAGTTCCAAGCAGTGGAACATACCTATGCTCAATGCAAGGATACATGTGTAGGATAGTGACACTCGGGGGAAAGTACCCTCCCGGTGAAATAGGGAATCGAGCTGCAAAGGATATAAAAGATGGTTCTGCATGGCTATACATGAGACAAGCTCGAGCTATATGGCTGAAACTCAAAGTTAAGGAAGCTGACGTAAGGCTCAAGAAGGCAGGAAAAGCTCATGATAATGCAATTACAACTTGACATAAGGGAGTCCTAAGGGAAATAGGGCAGCAAAATATCAAGAGGAGTATGCGGCTCTTGCAAAATGTCATGGCAATACTATACAATGGACTCCCACTCCCTAAGGGACAAAATGTTAGCATGGGCACCAAATGCAAATAAAGCACTAACTAGGGTACCCATGTAAGGTCAAGCTCTAGCATTCACATCATGCCACTTCTAAAATAGCAAGAAGGTTCCATGAAATAATAGAATGGGTTCATACCTAAGGCTATAATGAAATGGTCATAAGGTCGTGCACAATGCAAACAGGGGTGAACCTAACCTATATGCCAGTTTAAACATCATACCTATAATGGGCACGAACGGGTCAAAATAATGGTCGAAACGATGCTCAAAATGGTCTCCTCCATCATAAATTAGTCCAAAAATGGTCCAAAAGGATTAGAAACGGTCGAAACTATAGAAAACAGGGTAAACATTTTCAAAAAATTGAAAAATTTCTATAAATAGTAAAAAATTGAAAACATTATATAACATTTGAAATTTTTACCCAATTGAGCTCAAAACTTCAACAGAGAATTCCAGGAGATCCAGTCGGCAGAATCCACTCCCATTTTTTCCAGGTACTTACTCATGCCCTGCTCTTTCATTTTCATGCAAATTTTATCAATTTCCATGGTGCATTTAGGATTCTAGGCCAATCTAAGATGCGCGCCTTGGCCCATGCAGAAATCAAGGATTTTTCTATGTATAGGTTTGGATATACGTGGAAAAAGACCTCAAAGTCATGTACATACGTGGCTATTTAGCAAACAGGCACGCATGCAGCCGCGTTCAATGTTTTTCAAGTGTTCTAATGGATCAAACTTGAATTTTATGTGCAGGATGGTCCTAGAATGGAGAGAACATGAGCATGGTGATGTAGAAGGGGTATTAAGGGAATATCTAATGGATCAACAAGCTTTGCGGTCATGCGGGCTCTACAAGTTTTGGTGCCTTGGTGGTATACAGACCAAACCAAGATTGCTGCAGATGCTAGTAGACTACTGGGATCCAGACTTAGAGTCATTCTAGATAGACGGGATGTACCTCACCATCGAAGTGGAGGACATATACTTTATTACTGGACTTTCCCGACGGGGGGAAGTGGTGAACCTATGCTTTCACAGGCCTGGAGGTGGCCTGACTATAGATGAGTACATAGTAGTGTACTATTATCCGAACATGGAGAAGGTGGGGAGTCAGATCCCAACTAACTCCATACAGGTGCTAGGCCTAAATGTCATTCTATTGACACTGGGAAGGATAGCAGGGCTAGCCTCACTCCACCAGGCCTCACAGCCATTGATGTTCTATGCCTTGGAGTGCATGAGGCCCACTGTTTATGGCTGGAGTACGACATTGTTGAGCAACATAAAACAACACCTCAATGACTGTAAGATGGGCAGGGTGCGAAACTTTGGTTTCAGTAGCATACTGAGCACGTTCTTCTTCAAGCGTGTTCCAAGATTAATCCCTAGTGTTGACGTTCCTCTACATGGGGTATGAGATTTGGCCCAACGGCGTTGGGTAGATGCTATGCATAGACTGGGTGGAGGTAGGATGTCCAACCCCTATCCAATTGATTTCTTTCCATGGTGGCGGCGACAGATAGTTGCCATCGATGATTACCCCTATGCGGGGATAGATTTTCGGGGAGACCTCAACATGCCGCTACCACTAGGATTGACATATGGTGACATTGGTAACGAATCTTGACCCTCTTTTAAAATTTTTGAGTTATTTTTTTTTGTGTTTTCTAATTATATGGAATCAAATGACAAGTTTTTGGGTGATAATACATAGTGAAATCTACCATATGCATGCAGATGTAGGACCACGACTACCTTAAGGCTTCCCTCGTCATAGATGGAGGGGAAGAGGAGACGACATCACGGGTGTGGATGCGGAGTGAACGCTCCAAAGCATTCATACCAACTTCGTGAGACTGACACACGGGGTACCCATGGTGCAAGTCGAGGACTTGCCTGAGGCCATGCAGCGCCAGGTGGTGGGTGTACCACAAGCATGGTTGCGGATATTTCGACAGCTAGCTAGAGCTGTGGTGACATTCCATGATCACAACCCCCCTCCTCCTCCAGAGGATTAGATACCTGGGAGTGATACATTTTGTACTACTATGTATTTATGTTTTGGTGGCTCGAGAGCCCCATTTTTGTATTATGACACTATGTATTACCACATTTTGGATGTTTATAAATTTTTTTATGATGATCAATTTATTTATTTACATGTGTAAAAATTTATGTTTGTGATGAGCTTATTGTCTGTGAAACACATGCCAATCTAACACATAGTTAGCATATGAGTCAACAACTTGATTATTAATTCTGGGAACATGTATGTATGTTATATTATCAAATTGCTGTTCTAACAATCTCACACATAAGAATCTTCTTAATAATGCTGGATCCCTGACATGGTACAAACCATTAAGTTGTGACACTACTAACTCCGAATCAAGAGGTACCTCAAGAGAGAGAACACCATGTGAAATGGCATCTCGTAGAAGCTCAATAACGACACTATATTCAGGAACATTGTTCGAAGAGGGTCGTAAACAAATTCCTCCTGACGAAAATACCTGACCCGTAGGAGTATAAATCACCCAAGCAACAAAGGCTGAGTGTTGAGTGTGAGGTCTCGCACCATCTGCAAATCCTATGAAGGTGGAAGATTCCATTAACATCTGCCAAAAGAAATGGAAACTAATCACAAACCCGATCACCATAAGAAAATACCTACCTATGCAAAACTGTACAATAATATACAATAGTTAGCTTTGGCTGAAAATCATGCATAGTACTTTTTAAGATAGAGCCCATTTATAGGCTCTGCCAAGGCCGTTCCCTCATAATCCACTAACTCATAAGCACCATTCTCTAATACATGTTTAACGACGTAAGGACCATGGCACATGGGGTTAAACTTTCCTACCCCCAAGGGTTCTTTCAGTTGATCCCACAAAAGGACCAAATATCCCTCACTAAACCTCCTTGGACGGACAAACTTATCGTACTGGACCTTAACACGATACTTATTCACTTCTAGAGCCACCAAGGCATCTCGACGCTGCTCATCAAGTTGCTCTAAGTGGACCAAACACTCCTCCAATGGGGAAGTGTCTGGTAAGAGCTCTATGACTACCTTCAAAGAAGGAATCTCGCACTCAACCAGCAATGCCGACTCCACTCCATGTACAAGCTGATATGGAGAAAAACCCATGGAAGCCTTAATAATGGTTCTATAATCCCACAAAGCAGGATATAACATAATGTGCCAATTCGTCTTGCTTTGTACAATGGTTCATTGGAGAATGGATTTGAGTGATTTGTTCACTGCTTCAACCTATCCATTCACTTGAGGGTAGTAAGAGGAGGAATGCTCTTGCTTGTACCCTAAATTTGAGGCCAATTTTTCCATCATATGATTCTGAAAGTGCGTTCCATGGTCAGTGACAAGCTCCTTCAGAATACCGAACCGAGTAATAATCTGGGTGAATACGAAGTGCGCGGCTGTCTCACCATCAAATTTAACTGTAGGCAGAGCCTTAGCCCATTTCGTGAAGTAGTCAATAGCCATTATGATATGATGATGCCCCCCAGCTGAAGCTAGGTTGCAATCCATGAAATCAAGCCCTCACTTAGTGAAGGGACCAGCGGTGATGGTGGGATGTAATGGGGCAGGTTGCGAGCGCATATTCCGTGCAAACAACTAGCAAGGGTGGCACTTGTTGACTACATATACAGAATCTTTAAAGATCGACGACCATAAATAACCTGATATTAAGAGTTTTTGGGATGTAGAAAGCCCAGATAAATAACCACCACACGCCCCTCCATGGCTATCATTCAGTACAAGCTCATCCTCCTCATGAGTTAAACAACGACGTAAAATGGAATCTACCCCATGGTGGTACAAGGTGTTATCCACTATGAGGTAATTCTTGGATACGTGATGTAATCGTCATTGTTCATCCCGTGAGAGGTGAGTAGGGACCTTCAATGTTTGTAAATATATGATAATGTCTCCATACCATGGATCCAAAATTGAGATTAAGAAGATGTGCTCATCGACAAACGTATGTTCACAAACCATCTCCTCCTCCTTGCTTGGGAAATTCAATATAAGCTCCGCAAAAATTAACGATTTCTTCGATTTTGATGAAACAAACTCAAGATTGAATTCTTGCAAGATGACAATCCAGTTATTATACTTTCCCCCAATCATCCTTTGAGTGAGGATGAATTGAAACGGATTGACATGGGCTACAACCAAGGTTTGGCAAAGGAGAATATAATGTCTCAACCGTTGAACCGCATGTACAGTAGCTAAGGCAAGATTCTCAACATGGGAATAATGAACTTTCGTGTCAATAAGGTTTCGGCTCAGGTAGTATATGACATGCTTTTGGAGTTCCTCATCCTCCTGAACCAAAACCATACCAATCGTCTCCATGGATGCAGCCACATAAAGTAGAAAGTCACGGTTAAAGTCGGGTGGACTAATCACCGGGGCCGATGCTAAGGCTCATTTAAGCGCATCAAAGGACTCTTGGGATCACTCAAACAAAAGGTGGTGTACTTTTTCAAAAGACACATAAATCCTCTAGTCAAATTGTCAAAGTTGACAACGAATCTCCGTAAGAAGTTTTCCATGCCTTGCAAACATTGAAGATGTCTAATGTTTTTTGGGGGAGACAACTGAAGTATTGCCTCTACCTTGAAAGGGTCGACTCCTATACCCTCCTTGGAGACAATGAACCCTAATAAGCGACCAGGCTTCATGCAAAAGATGCACTTGTGAGGATTTAACCTGACCAAATAATGGCGGCACCTTTTTAACACTAATCTCAAATGATAGGAATGATGCATTCTCATACGAGAATGAGTAGCAAGGTCATCCAAAAATAATTCAATAATTGATTTGAGATCATAGAAGATCAAGGTCATAGCCCGCTGAATAGTGGCTCCAGCGTTCTTAAGGCCAAAAAGCATCTTTTGATATGCAAAGGTTCCCCAAGGACAAATAAAGGCGGTCTTGTGTTGGTCCTCAGGTTTAATTTGTATCTGATTGTATCCGGAAAAGCCGTCCATAAAGGAAAAAAACTCATTACCCACACACTCATCCAAAATTTGATCAATAAATGGTGTGGGGAAATTGTCTTTAGTACAGGCATGATTCAAGTCACATAAATCAGTGCATATATGGATCGCTCCCTGTTTCTTATCCACCGGAACAGGATTTGAAACCCACTCCATCAAGGGAATGGGATAGATAAAATCGGCTTTCAACAGTTTTTCTATCTCTGCCTTAATCGCGGGTGCTTTCCTAGGATTCACTGCATGCAAGCGTTGTCGAACAGGATTAGCATTGGGATAAGTTTTAATCTCATGTTCAACAATGCGAGGGTCGATACCTGGCATTTCATCATAAGACCAAGAAAATATATCACGAAATTCTTTAAACAACTTGGTGTACTCTTGAATCTCAGCATGGGAACATTCTGCCCCAATATAGACATTCTCAATCCTACCAGGATCACGAGAGATATTAATAGGAATGGTAGGAGATATATTCACCATGTTCCCATCATCCATAAGACTAGGAGAGATTAATGGAACCATGGGACTACCAATTCTCTCACTAAGAACCTCCCTAAATCCCTCACGCTCCAAGCGGTCAAGCTCGGGAAGAAAATAAGATCTATGATGCAATTCTTCCCAAGGTGGCTCAACCCCTAACATGGCCTCAATAATCGCTTCGCCTGAAGGAAAAACAATATCAAGGAAATCATGCGCATAAGAATATTGAACTACCCATGCAGGCAACACATACGGGTCCTCCTCCTCCATCCGTGAAGAGGAAGGACTAGGCTCTGCAACACTCCCAAGATTAGCTTGATAAGCTACCATAGTTGCAGGAAACGACAAGTACATCACGATGGGATCACTTGAAGTATTCGGTGTAGGAATAATCCAAGGATCTTCCATATGGTTCATGCGAAAAGACACCGATATCACAGATGTCGAAGCCTCATCGGAACTAGACCCTATCATAAGGACAGGTGTGTTAACCCAAAAATCCTCCACATAGCTCTCTATGGTCTACACCACCCAAGGACACCATCTCACAACACTCATTTCACTCCATAAGACCTTCCATTTGACCCCCACACCTCCAAAAGATCCCAAGGATGAAGAAAAGGGCTAAAACCCCCAAAAAAGAGCCCAAAATAGACCCCCAGGAGCTAAAGCCCTAAAAAGGGGCTAAAACCCTGAAAGGGGATAAATTTAGGGTGGAAGGGGCTAAAGGCCCAAAAAAGGGGCTAAATCCTTTACCAAGGGCTTAAAACCCTAAAATCCCTTTGAAAAACTATAAAAGGAGGGTAGGAGGTCACTCTAAAAACACTCCTCACTTGCCTATTGTTATGCTGCTTGTGGATGCTTTGAGACCTCTTACTCTCAAACCACCCACTCTCCCTCTCCTCCATCTCCATTTCTCCAAGCCATTGCTTCCCAACCAAGAGAGAGGTGATCCCATGAGCTAGGGCATGGTGGCCCATTTCCACCTAAGTGAGGTATAATCTCTTTTTATGCTTGTTTTATTTGTTTTTACTTTCTAACCCTCATCTCCATTTGCAGGTTTTTCATTAACATTGTTTGTAGGTTGTCTCCAAGGTAGTATAGGTTTATTTTGCAGGTTTTGGAGGGAGAACCTTAACATACTGTGTGTAGAGGGTTTCAACAATGCTCCATCATCTCCTCTTCTTTATTTTTCTGTCATTAGCTATTAGATTCAGTTTACTATTGTAGCCATTTGCTTAGATTAGCTTAGTTTCAATTCGCAGCTCTGTTGATGTGATTTTTACATTCCATTTTTTATTGTTTTCAAAGGGTAGGAACCTACCCTTGTGCCCTATAGGCACAAGGGAGCCATTCTTACCCCTGTAGTGAGGAGAAATTCTCACTACAGCTTTGGAGACTCCCCTGGGTCGATCCCACAGGATCCCTGGGCAAAAAATTTCAAGTTTTCAAGTTTTTCAATTTTTACCCTAGTCTTCAAATTTTTTTCTGTTAGATCTGTTTAAATCTACTTTATTTCATATTTTTTGTCAATGCGGAAGCCTCTGCTAGGCCGTGCTGAGTCAGACTGATCCAGTACTAGTTACTGTTGGCCAGATCTCACCCTGCATCACCAAAAAAAGCCCTTTCCGGAGCAGGTCGCTCTTATCGGGGGAAAAGGTGAGACAAGGTAGACTTAAACCCCATACAGGCATGCCCAGGGCACACTTAATCCTTAGACAGGTGGGACTCTATCCCAGGAGCTCAAGTTGCAGCTGTTTTTGGAATTTTGTGCGATCCCCTCGCTCATTTCTGGAAAAATCTTGTGGCCCCCTTGCAGGATTTGGTCAGAAATGTGTGGCCTGTCACACATAAGTTGTTTTTAACTTTAATTAACAGTAATTTGTAGTTTCAAAGGACTGTCAGTGCGGCCCAACCGCCTCTATCCACCATTGTAGGTCTCTTTCAATTTCAGTTTTTACTTTTTGCAAATCAATCCATGAACAATGTGTATATCCTAAATCAATCATTAAGGTTTAATAAAATGAACTAGCCTAACTAAAATCAACTTAAAATTAACCATCTTACTACCCCCTTCCTCCTCTACCCAGTCATCACCCTCCGGGGTATTCTGGGATACCCCGAAGGGACAGCTCGTATAGATCTAGGTACTCCATGGTATTTTTCCCAAACCACTAAAACCAGGCGACCTAGAAGGTAGATGGGGTAGAGAAGGAGGGATTCTCACAGTGCTAAGCGTCCTCCCTATTGACCAACCTATCACTTGGGAGGTGACTTGAGGATCTATGGATGGGCTTAGTCCCATTGTGTTGAGAGCCCAGCACCTTCTCTTGGTTGAAGAAGAGTATCACTGAGAGGTAGACATTTAGTTAGGCCAACAGTTCAGAATTAATCACCATACTTGCTTAAAAAGTTCTGTTTAAGTTTGCATACAAAACCATGATATGAGCTCTACCATGAATTCATAAACCATATTGAAAACCAAATACCAGAACAAACAAGCAAACCAACACACCATACCAAATAATTAACCCAACTCAGTTCATGATGCTGAGTAAGCCTTAAAATTTACCAAATTTACACTAAGTTTAATCAATTCTGTAGTCTTTGAGGACATAATTCCCTGACTGCTTCAACTATGGGAAGTACTTGGGCTCTGCCCATAAACTCATTGTGAGGAGTACCATAGGAACCCCAAAGTAGCTGGCCGCTGAGAGGAATTTCCAAGCGAAACGGGAAACGACCCCTTTCGATTGAGTAGAAGCACCCGTGAGGAACAAGCCAAGCGCTGTCTTTTGGCAGTCTTGGTGGCCAAGAGACCACCTTCAACCAATAGGAAGCCATTGAAACCAGGGTCCAAATTTCACAACCACCAGTTTCATACACAAAAGCAAACACCATTGATCCTCCACGATCTTCCTCACGCCTAAGAGGCGAACCACCACCATTTGGAATACTTGATCGACACCATCGAAGCCGCTCTCACCATTCTCCCACACCGTCAGAGGGTCACACACCCTCTGATTCTGATTCAGACCCATATCAGTCTAAAACAGACCTCCACACCGCACCATCAAGCCCCATGGCTAGTGCAAACCCGAATCCATTTTTCGGCCTAACCTTAGCAAGTGGACCCATGTCCACATCACAACCTATCACTCACAATGTGGCAAGTGGTCCAAGCACAATCATGTAGACTGTCATTAGCCAATTTCCACCTCCCATAGTGACCAGCCAAGCTGGCCCAGTGGTAACACATGGGGGCAATGGCCCCTCCACACACATTGTCCCCTACCACACAGGGGGGCAGTGCACCGTCCACCCACATTGCTCCTACTACCATGCATGGGGGCAATGCCCCCACTATCCACATCATCCCACCCACAACACTTGGGGGCATTGGCCCAGCCGCCTTGGTGCCACCACAAGCACCCCCAGCCATGCAGATGCATTATGCACCTACAAACCCCACCCACATTGTGGCCCCATCCCACATCAACTTGGGGTCAAATATACCCTTCATGGCTCATCTGAACTTGCCTGAATTGGCTATATTAATGAATGACCCCATCTGCCACCAAGCTTTCTGGCCACCTATGCCAACAAAGCTGCCGTCAGACATCCCAAAGTTTGAGGGCAAAGCCAGGGAATGTCCCCAAAATCATATAATGATATTCCATCTATGGTGCTCATCCAATAGCATCGCATCTATGGTGCTCATCCAATAGCATCGTAAAAGACTCCATCATGCTGAGGTTGTTCCAATGCACCCTTACAGGTGCCACAGCCAAATGGTACATTGAGCTGCCACAAGCCAAGTACCCCGACTTCAACTCCCTAGCCTTCATGTTCCTACAATATTTCCAATTCCCTATCAGATATGACGAGGGAGTGGGGATCCTATTATCCTGTTACCAAAACACTGCCACTCACATCACTGATCATACCCATGAGTGGTGACGGCACCATAGCTTGTGCAAAATCCAACTTGATGACAGGATCTTCTTGGATTGGTTCCTCAAGACTTTGCTCCCTCCCATCGCAAAGGATGTCGCATCTGAACGTCCCCAATTTGAAGAAGAGGCCATACTGAAGGCCCAATAATTTGACCTCATCTATGCCCAGTCAGGATACTTGTATACTGTCATCGCAGATGCTCCCCATCCAAGTACCTCTTACCGCGATGCACAGGGGGCATCCCACACAACGGATGGCATCATAGGGTCAGTCTCCCAATAACCATAGCCTCGACTGACACCACCTGCTGCCGCACCGCAACCAAGCAACACTGCTAATGTTGCTTACCAAAACCAAGCTCCGGACTATGCTAGAATGATGTCTCAATCCGGAGCAACAACCTCTTATACACAACTTGCGCCACCACAGCAGGCTCAGGTGATGGCTTGACCAACACAACAATATGTGGGGAAAATTCCCACATTCATGGCACCACCACCCCCACAAATATACTATGCACCACCAGTGCAACAAGTTCAAGCCCCCGCCCCTGCTCCAGCTGCTCCACCTACTCCGTTGGGACTATTAATTCTTGCACATGATCTAGGAACTAGGAATCAAAATCATCAAAGAATTATTAACAAATTACTCATGAATTGGCAATAATCGGAACCAGAATCGGTTTCCTCTCTGTATATTTTATAAACAATAAAGGGTTACAATTCCCATGCAAGAGTAATGGCTTAACTCCATGAAGAATTCAAATGCCTAAGGGAACAATTCGAATTCCATAAGTGAGTCTAGCTTAACTGACTCTTTGCCATGCAATCTCACTCAGTTAACCACTTGACAATAATCCTAATTGACTCACCAGTCCCTAACTGAAGTTGGAGTGCAATTAATGACTTAATCTCAACTGAAAGAGATCAAACACATGTCATAGCAACCAACCATCAAGTGCCAGTACTGCATGACTCCAATAAACCCTGATGAGGTTAACTGAAGCTGAACTGACCATTAGAAGTTGGTGAAGGCGCCTTGTTAGCTCCAGTTCATTAAATAATAATAAAATAATCATTAAATAATATATTTAATGAATGGAGGCGCCTTAACTGACTGTAACTGATTGGTTGAACTGAAAGTAACCACCAGTTAGCATGCAGGTGCATTAATGTCACACAGATCACCCCTGGAGTGCTCCAGTTAGCCTCCTTGACTGTAGGGAAGGCTAAGTTAGCCTCCTTGACTGTAGGTAGGCGTGAGGATGACTGGGATGGTGGTAATTAATGCTCCAATGATGTCAATTAAACTTAGGATAGTGGTTTAACTAGGACAATTTGACCGAAAGAGTGAATATGATGGTAAATGTCTCCAACAGGGACAAGTGTTCGCATAACAAAACCATCCTAACCAGCCTGCCCCCAATAATCAACAAGGGAAAGCTAGAAACAACCGACCCCACAATCAAGGAAATAACCAACCGTAGGGAGGCGATCAGCAACCGAACCCTCCCAATAATGCCGCAGCTAACTGGGTAGCCCAAAACCCCCCATGGAAAAATGTACCAAGAAGCAACGCTCCGTTGCACACAAACCAACATTGTACACTATGTGATGTTTATGGGCATTACACATTTGAGTGTCCCCTCATGGCTCACGCTAAGCACGCCATTCAAAATGAGGCCCAACAGGTCGCTAATGCCCCCACTCAAGCCCAACCTAACCAGGCACCACAAGGACCTCCTCCCATGGTGCTTCAAAACCCACTTCCAGTCCAAGGATTGGTGGCAACCACTACCCCTCCCTAGGCCAATCCCAACGCTCTGGGGGCACCGCCCACCGTTGAAATAGGTGTTCACCACCTGATGACCATGACCACTGAATAGGTCAACTTATAGACTAGAATAAATTAGTACGGTACCACCACCGAACCTATGGATTCATCAGCAGCATCCATGTCTAAGACAACCAACCTACCTCTCTAGTTACCCCCGCTCTTGTGCCCCCTCATACGCAGAATTGCCAATAACGTCACAGCTAGAGCTGCAGTCAGCTATAGCATTGTGGATGATTTGGCCCAAACGCCAACTACCATGTCCGCTCTTGAGGTACTTAAAACGTGCCCAACGTAGCAGAAATACCTACTAGCCACTCTAGGGGCAGTAGACCCCTCCGATTCCAAGATAATCACATTTGACACAGAGAATGGAGAGTTGTGCATGCTCTCCACTATCACCCTCCAAATCTCGGTATCCATCCAGAACTTGGTTGTGCACCGATGCATAGTGGATGAGAGGGCATCCATGTGCATCATGTCTACCTTGGTTTGGTAGAAGCTTGGATCACTGATTCTGCAACCATCCTCCATGAATTTGTGGGATTATGATGGACACCCCACTAAAGCCCAAGGCATCCTCCCCCATGTCCCCATCACGTTAGCTGGGAAGATAGTCATGATCGACATTAAGGTCGTCAACGCTCAACTGGATTACAACCTCCTCCTCGGGAGGAGTTACATGTATGCCATGTGAGCCGTAGCATCAACTATATTCTACCTCATAATGTTCTCCCATGAAGGGAAGATTGTGATGGTTGACCAGCTCACCTACCATGATCCGCAAGGGTTAACAGCGTCGGCCAACGTTATCCCTACCATCATCGAGCCGAGTCACAAGGGGCGACTAGACATGCTAACGTCATCCCTGTAATCAACACTATGGTTGAAAACACACCACCCTCCCCACTATTGAATGTGGGCCCTGGGTTGTTTACCGATCCCAACATGACGGATCCTTTCCCGTTGGTGCCACCACCACTGACACAAAAGAAAACTACGAACTTGTGCATGGTCTCACCAAGCACCATTCCAACCAAACAACAACCACAACCACAGCCCCAACCATAACCACAACAACATCCACAACCACAAAGCCAATAGCAGCCACAACATCACCCGCAGAAGAAACATTACGTGCAGTCGCAACCACAACCTCACCCCCACATGAAACCAACTAGGAGTTATGTGCGTTCATCCCCTGTCCACATAATTCCCTTCCTCTTTACCCCACCTGGTTTCATGAGAAAGCCGGTCATGGCCACCTTAAGCCTACCCAACTTTACGTTGGGGATCCTGGTGTGGTATCTAGATCCACTAGCTCAACCAGCCATGCCCCAGGTTGTGTTAACTCCTTTGAAACCTATTGTGGTTGAGTCCCATCCCTCACCCGATCCACATAGGCCAACCACCGCACCCGCACCGCCGCAACCCAAAAGGGCTAGAAGCAAGAACACCAAAGCTACCACAGAGCCACAACAAGTCCCACCTTGTACCATCTACGAACAACAAGGCCATCCAACTTAGGATTGCCCTAAAATCCCAGTGATCTGTGCACATCTAGATGCCATGGATATGAATGAAAACATCCCTATGGTTGAACTCCCAACCGTGCCACTAGTTAGGAACAAGGCATTGAGGACAAACCATGCTTGTGCCCTTTGCGGCTTGTATGGACATTACCCCCACCATTGCCAAGACCTGCCTGAGTTTCAAATGGCTCTTTCTGACCTCTGTCACCATTCCCTTAAGTCTAAGATCACCTTGATCAAAGAAGTTCACCCCCCACCGCCTTCTTCAGAAACCGTGTCCATCTATATGATGTCCAGTTTTGTAGACCCTCTTGTCTCCACCATCACCGACGGTCCATCAGACCTGTCTCTTCTATTGTTTCCCTAGCCACATCCACAACCGCAGTTGTAGTTGCAACCTCAGTTGCAACCTCAACCTCAGTTACCAGGGAAACAGTGGGTTTCATTCCCACTCAACATGATCCTTTTCCTTTTTCTTTTTCTTTTCATTTTCCTACCATCTAGGATCGTGAGTAAGTCTGCCTCAACAACCCTTCATCTACAGGATTTCACACTAGGAGATCCTCTGTGGTACCTTGAACCACCTACCATACCTCTGAGGCCCCAGGATGTGTTGAATCATGTCCAGCCAATTGAGATGATGTTGCACCTACCTCCAGGTCCATCAAAGACTCCTCCCGTCTCCAGGCCTGCCCCTCTTCCTCCAACAGACACTGGGGGCAAGGCAACCAAATCCACAACCAATACCATTTTCATGATATCTAGCACCAGTTTCCCTTTCGTCTCATCATCTGTGGAAGATCCACCTGATCTACCCCAGCACCACTTACGCGATGATGAGGAGATCTGTAAGACCACCTTCTATTTTACCCTGTTCCCTTTAAACCATAGTGTGGAATCTGTTCTTCCCATAAAGGACTAGATTTCATCATCCCCCTGCATACTTTTGTGCTTTCTTGGGCAAAGGGGCCGCACTTTACGAAAAAGATCATCATTGGTTGTCGTTAAGCTCTTTTACATCCGTCTCAGTAGGAAAAGATCACCGAGCAAACTTGGTTTCGTTCATGCTCGTAAAAGGATTTGAATGACCATCCAGTTAGTATAGGTTTTACCTTTTCTGGCTTGATTGGACTACCAAACGGTAAAGAAGTCTCTCATCCCCTCCAGGATGGGCGAGCTCTCCTATGTATACTTTTATCCTTTTTCGGGCACATGAGACTACCAACAAAAAAGAGCCCCCACTGGAGTCTTCTTCGTGCTTTCAGACTCTCTAAAATTGAAAGCACCATCGAGCACTTACCTTCTTGGGCTTGCCAAAAATCCACGAGATCGTACCACAACGGTGTCCCTAGACAACACCCCACAGAAAATAGTTTGGCAGCATCCCCACTTTGGGTCACCTTTGTTCAGAGTACTCTGCAATGTGTCTTTCTTGGATCCCATTAGTATCAAAAGTGTCCACCTCCTCCAAGTGTTTCCCATATGCATCGACATTCCCGGTATTGCAGCTATGATTCCATTCCCTTGAGTCAGTTTCATTTGCTGCCTAGTCCGCCCTACCGTCATACTCTGAACAAAGGAAGTTTGAGTCTCCCACTCCCCCCCTACCTGCCCCTATTTAGTTCTTTCCCTTCCCTCCCCTCCCCCCCAATTCAATGAGTCAGTTCGCAGATTTCTTCACACCTTTCAATTATCCCTCACGCTCCTGGTCAAGGAAACATAATTTCCTTGACTAGGGACAGGTCTCCCTCTGTCGACGCCAACACATATATTCTATAGGATAGACCCAGAGGTCCCTGTACCTTGGTTTCATTTACATCATTGATTAGTTCCTTGGACCACTTGAGAGGAGTCCTTAGTGCCTCTTAGGATGGTTGTTTCTCACATGCTTGAATTCAACTCCATCATCGCACCATTGAGATTCATACAGGGTTTGTTCCACACAATACTTGGTTGAAGACCCCGGATGTCACCTGACTCTAGCACTTTGGTGAGTCCACTCGAGGGACCTAAACAAGTTATGTCCCTTGTGATTTTCGGGTTGCATTGGAGACAGTGATCAGAAGCCCGGGCAGTGCTTCGATATACCTTTATGATTGATGCAACATACTTGTACCACAGAGACTCTGACTCTCAATCAGCGAGTACATACAACTATGTTCCATTCCAGATCTAGCAGATCGTCAGTCATGAAGATATAACATTCCATGAGAATGCCATGGGTCCAATGTACCAGATCAGTGTTGTATTCAGCCTCACATAGAGGCAACCAACATTGTAACATCAGTTGTATATGATTGGCTCTTGTATTTTAGAGCATAGATCAAATGATTCTTTTGACATTCTCACGAGCATGCGAATTCCCGCCTCGTCCATATACATGTCACACATTTATTGTATCTCACCCATTGATGGGAACCAAATTAATACAAAACCAAAAGTCACCATGCCCCAGCCCCAGAAGCACCACCTCTCGACAGAAAATCCTATGATGTCCATCAACCATATGTTGAGCTCCTGTCGTCACACATCAGGGGGCAATCTATTAACCCAAAAATCCCCCACATAGCTCTCTATGGCCTACACCACCCAAGGACACCATCTCACAACACTCATTTCACTCCATAAGACCTTCCATTTGACCCCCACACCTCTGAAAGAGCCCAAGGATGAAGAAAAGGGCTAAAACCCCCAAAAAAGAGCCCAAAATAGACCCCCAAGAGCTAAAGCCCTAAAAAAGGGGGTAAAACCTTTACCAAGGGCTTAAAACCCTAAAATCCCTTTGAAAAACTATTAAAGGAGGGTGGGGGATCACTCTAAAAACACTCCTCACTTGCCTATTGTTATGCTTCCCATGGATGCTTTGAGACCTCTTGCTCTAAAACCACCCACTCTCCCTCTCCTCCATCTCCATTTCTCCAAGCCATTGCTTCCCAACCAAGAGAGAGGTGCTCCCATGAGCTAGGGCATGGTGGCCCATTTCCACCTAAGTGAGGTATAATCTCTTTTTATGCTTGTTTTATTTGTTTTTACTTTCTAACCCTCATCTCCATTTGCATGTTTTTCATTAACATTGTTTGCAGGTTGTCTCCATGGTAGTATAGGTTTATTTTGCAGGTTTTGGAGGCAGAACCCTAACATATTGTGTGCAGAGGGGTTCAACAATGCTCCATCATCTCCTCTTATTTATTTTTCTATCATTATCTATTAGATTTAGTTTACTATTGTAGCCATTTTCTTAGATTAGCTTAGTTTCAATTCGCAGCTCTGTTTATGTCATTTTTAAATTGCGTTTTTTACTGTTTTCAAAGGGTAGGAACCTACCCTTGTGCCCTATAGGCACAAGGGAGCCATTATTACCCCTGTAGTGAGGAGAATTTATCACTACAAGGTGTAGGAAAACTAAAAATTCCCATAAGGGATGGATACATGCCCACACCCACACTCCCAGTTGCCAGCTGAGAGTGCTCAACAATTGGGATCGAAGCTCCCAAAGATGCGTTAACCGACGGATTCTTGAATGACATTTGATCAATCGTAACTATCTTCCCATTAAATGGAAAGCATACAACACGAAATAGAGAAGAATCTACGGCTTGCATACCATACATCCAATTCCTACCTAGCACGAGATTATAGTCAAGGGGCGCATCAACCACCTCGACCTCTATCGCAATAGTCTTCCCTCCCAAATGGACCTTAAGGGAAGGAAGGATCCTGTGCGACCTAAATGATCTTCCATCAAAAGAAGTCAACATGGTACCGGATTTAGACAACTCAAGAGAACCTAAACCCTTCCAACACGATAAATACATCACAGAAGCAGCAGCGCCTTCGTCAATCACAGTGCGCTTGACGGTCATGTTTAGACATTGTACATGAATCAAAAGAGACACATGATAAGGCAAGCGAGGCTGTAGTCTTGTGGTTTCAAATTTAATCACAGAGGAAGAATTATCATCATTCAAACCAAGGGCAGAAAGCAAAGCCTTCCTTTGTGAAGGACAACTCTAAAGTACTTCAAGTGCAGACATCGCACAAGGAGTGTGGCCCAAATCCTCGACAACAGAATAGTTCTGGGTGGGTCAGGCATTAGGATTGTGCCTCGAACACTTAAGGAATCCCTTAGGAATGCAAGGTGCAGCTTCAAGTTTATCCACACGTTTTTCGATATGCAAAGGAGTCCCTGGTGGATCAGGTTCCTTTCCTAGGTTGGGTTGTGATGAACCATAGTCGTTTGCACGGGTCACAACCTTCGTAGCACGCACCATGTTGATGCAACCATGACCACTAGCCTCCAATGGATCTTTATCACCACCAGACCGATCATGGGTCCTCGAGTTCATGTTTTGATTGTGAGGTAAAGGGTTGGTCAGCACAGCTGGGTCCTGTGGTAAGAATCTCAAGGCTTCATCGATACGAGGGCACAAGTAAGTGAGGTGATCCTCCTTACATAACTTGCAAGGTAATTTAACCTTATGTTTATATTGCTTGTCCCCCCCAACATTTCGGGCATTGTTGTCATTAGTATTAGCATTTTCATTCCTATTCCCACCCTTACGATTGTTTTTACACTTCTTTCTATTCCTTCCTGGTTGCTGTTTACCCTTTTGGTCCAACGATTGCATCGAAAGCATACTCGCCGTTTGGGTGGGTTGAGACAAAGCTGTGGCTTGTCCCGAAGCAGATTGGTTGATCGACAAATGACTAACTTGTTGCACAACCAAATCCGTAGGCTTAGCACTTGTACAACAAACAATGCCATCGACATGTGGTCCAGGTTTAACTTTGGGGTTGAAACTAGAACGCGGAGCATTGGGAATGATCTCATATAACAAACTGAATTGAGCATAAATCAAGTCCAATTCCTGCACCCTAAAAATGGCTTGTTCCTCATTTTGAACTCTGGATGTAGAAACATCCTTCGCTATATAAGGAAATAACGAATTAAGGAACCGCTCGAGGAGAAACTCCAGCGGTATGAAGGATTTAATCAACCTCTTCCATCTACACCACTCTTGGATATGGTCCGAGATATGCGTGGCTTTATCCCGCTGAAATGTCGACAAGAGTTCCATACCAACATCGTAACGCACTGGTAGCTAGAAGTGGTTGAGAAAAGTCATTGCTAGGTCATTAAACAAAGCGAATGCCCCCCTAGGTAGTTCTATATACCATTTCGTAGCAGGACCTGTAAGGGTGCATTGAAATAGCCTTAAACAGATCGAATCTTTGTGAAAGGAATTGGAAGAGCACCATAGGTGAAATGTAGTTACATGTTCGCTTGGATCCTCTCTAGGTTTTCCCTCGAACTTGGAATTTCCGAGGGAAGCTTAGTAGGGACAGCCGGCCAAGCCAGCTCATGGGATACAGGATCGTTCGTTAGTATCAACAAGTTAGGAAGATTTAGCGTTGTGAGGAAAGGGAACCTAATATGAGCAGGTCAATGCACCGCTCCTTGATAGTGTTGGTTCACATAAGTCTGATTAGCGTAACCACCATGGCCTTGGCCATAGTGCCCTCCTCTCGTTTGACCCATGTAGGGTGGCATGGAAGCACCATAATGTGGTGTACCTTGACTATGTGGGGCTACAAAGCCATAATTAGGAGAGTAAGTGGGTTGTTGATACCCGTACCCATGAGGTGAATAACCATGTCCATACTGTGTCCCATAATAAGGTCCATAAGACATCCCATGAGATGTCCCATGAGACACTCCGTAAGTAGGAATGTAGGCTTCGAAAGTCATGACATGACCTCCAGAAGTAGGGATACGACCCCTCGAAACAACAAGAGGTACTTGAACTTGAGACACAACTGTGCGAGTAGCAACAATACGGACATGACTCGTAGTGACATTCCGGCCCGAAGGACCACATGAGTGAGGTGGAGGAATGAAATTTGAAGAAAAAGGAACCCAGGATGAAGGGACCTGTGAAATTATGTACGTGGTGTTCCCTATAGTCACTCGTCTTGGATCTGGTATCCTAATAGGATCACTAACCCTAGTTCTAGGATAAATTACAGGACCTAACTCAGAAATTACAGGCATATCAGGTGAAGGATCATAGGTAGGAGTAAACTCCCCATCATCCACTCGAAGTGGAGAAGAAAGCTCAGGAATACCATCTTCACGATCTCCCATCGTGTGTGAATCAATGTGCGAATTAGTCAGCTTGGACCGTCTGTTTCTCTCTCCCAAACGAGGAAGAGAGGTAGAAGGTGGAAGTCCTGCTAAACAACGAGAATGGCGAGGAGCCACACCTGAATCCACAATGACTCAAAAATATAAAAGACTCTCTAATTACGCATACCCTAAGCAAGCTAACGTGCACAGAGCATACACCAATAAAATCTAAATCCAAACACAAGAAATCAAGGGTAGGATAAGTGAGCTCCCAAATGAAGTAGGTATGTCTCTCCTAGGAGAGGCTTGAGACTCCCATACACAATAAGCAGAGGTACGTAACCAATTGTTGTGGCCCTCAGCTTCAACACATAAAGCGACTGTGCTTTTTGACCCCAACCTAGCCGGGACACCTTCAGAATAACCCCTGCAAAGTACCCCCTTGATATCCTAGGTAAGGAAACTAAGGTCACCTCAATATAATCAATTCTTAGGCGGACAGTCATAGGTGGGATTGACTGTATGGGCAGGGTAGCAAAGCCCGAAACTCTCTCGAGAGCCCCCCGATACGAATGCAATCCTGGAAATATCTCCGGTGCTACTTAGTTATGACTAGGGGTCATCCTAATCAATAACCGCTCACATTACCTCGTGCTTAACTCCCTTTTGAGAGGAGGATCCTGAGAAACACCAATTATACCAAGGAATTTCACACTCTCGCCTGGATAGAGAAATACATGTTGTTGTTTAGTGGTCTTGGAGAATTTACTGACAATGAACTATTCCAAGACCCTAAAACCTAATCTTGTTGGTGAACCCTATAAAATAAAAAGGTGTAATCCATTTTAATTAAGCGTTGATTTTATTTGGCTTTATTACTCAAAAGAGGTAGATGGCCGTGCAACTAATGGTGTTACGACGCAACATGAAGCAAAATACACACCTAACAATCAATGCAAATGCTTTGTGTCCCATGAAAACAGGGTATGCTACTACGTGAAATGCAAAATTTTTCTTCAAATGATAAGTGCAATCGTTCCTATATGAAATCCTGACTAATACTTCAAAGCAAAACCTAGTGCAAGTACCATGCAAAATGCAAAAATGCAATGCATAATTATGCAAATAAGCAAATATTTTTTGATTTTTTGAAACAAAAATGAGATACTAAAGAAAAATAATGATTCTACTACCCCTAGACTCGGAAAGCACACTCAAACAACACTCACACAAAGTAATAAGGTAAAATAAATCTAATGCACTAATCCCAAAACAAAAAATAAAAAATGCAATGACAAGAACATTCTTAAAAAAGAAATTTACCCTAAAAAAATGTCTCTGGTCAGAAATAGAGGTGTATACAGACTCTAGCAATGTCAAAGGAGACTCAACAATCATCAACATTCACCCAGCAACAATCAATCTTCCTCTAGAAGGAAAAACTAAGGGCATACACGATTGTTCGCAGTAAACCCGCGTATGTACGCGGATATATCAGTGAAAATCACGTATATATGCAACTGTGAGTTAAAAACTCGCATACAGGATGAAAATTCCATAAAAACAAAGGCAAATAGAAAATATGAGACAAACTTCACACCAATCAGATGCTACTAGGAATACATGCCCCCATACCCGACACAGAAACAAAGAAATAAGAGCAATTCAAAGTCATTGAATGTCGATAAAAACCCCCAAAGGACAACTACTAGGAACTCCCTAGTGGAGTTACCAATTCTGTTACAGAGAGAAATTCCTATGTCTTGGGGTACCACAATAGACAGCTTGAATCCATAAATCAATCCTTTCCAATATGCAAGAGAAATCAAATATCTAACACTAAAGGATCAAAACTTGTACCTTATTCTAGACGGTTGAAGTAGATCCCCGTTGAGCTTTCCAACTCCAGCTTGAATTGATAAATTACTTCCCCAACAATTAGTAAAAAAGACAAGCATGCTATATATATTGGTGTTAGATCTACTCTAGCATATGTAATCAACAACGTATAAGCATTTGAAATCGTCCATGGATAAAATAGTCATTCAAACATACATTATTGGACAAGAAAATATATTTCTATTAATTTAAAATCAGAGATTACAATGAATACAACCTCTGTCGGCACGTCTGCGAATCGAAGAAACTGAATCCCCCACTTGGGCCTCCACCACCTCAATCCTCCATCTCTCGATAGCAAGCTCACAAGCAAAAGGCAAGCTTGGGCAGAACACTAAAGTGCTCCAAGGGACAAAGGGATGCAAACTCAAGTATAAGTTCGGGCAACAATGGACTATAGTTTCTTTGCTCTCAATTCTCACATGTTCTTCAATGTATCCAAAGGGTTCCTTATATAGCTCTTCAATGGGTCAATGAAGGGTTGAATCTGAGTGATCTCAAGGAATATGGAAGGCCAGGAGACAAGTGAGTTGGATCCATGTCAAGGAAAACTCCAAAAGAATCTGGCCTTTTGCACACATCTCGATGTACGCGGTTTTAGGGGTCAAACCCGCGTATATACGCGAGAAAGGGTTTAAAAGTCGCGTATAGAAATTTAAGCATGTTTTTAGGGATGATCTTGGAAACATCAAAGGTATAAAAAAGGTCCATGGGGTCCAAATAATCTGCAGAGGGATAGGGGAAGGCCATACAAGTGTGATTCACCAGGTGTGGTAAAATCAGCTATAACAGTAAGAGATAGGCTAGAGTCCATTTTTGATATTATTTCCAAACAACCATCGACAACACCTATGTTACAGGACAACTCATGCATCAGAACTGAGCCACGGGCCAAGAACGTGAAGTTCCCCTGACTACGATCGACGCCAGAAATAGAGAAGTTCACCAATTGTTGCACCCAATCCAGAGCGTGACTTTGGATCTAAATAAACTATGAGCTACAACATTGGTTGAGTTGCAGCATGGTGCCACACTGGAGTTGGTGACATGGAGCGTGAATTTGGATCTAAATAAACTATGAGCTACAACATTGGTTGAGTTGCAGCATGGTGCCACACTGGAGTTGGTGACATGGAAAAAATATTTGGCTGAGGGCGATGTCGAGTCCTGGAATACCACTGAGAAGCTGCAGAAGGAAGCAGAGGAGCTGCACCAGGTTCACGTGCAGTTGACAGAGTAAAAGTTACAAGAAATCAACTAGTTGAAGGCGACATAGGCCGAGTTGCAAGAGAAGGCTCCTCAAGAGATTACCGACCTTAAGAAGGTGCAAGACCGCCTGATTGTTGAACAGGCGCATCTATGCGCACGATACCACAAAGTTGAGTAGGCTATTTCTAATTCCTGCCAGAACATTTTTGAAAACACCATAGGTCTTACCCCAGTTGAACAGGCCAAGTGATTTAGGCAGAATCTGGTTCAAATTCAGGATAATAACTTGCTACTCTAGGCCCAGGTACAACCCACAACACCACCGGAGCAGGTTGCGGAGTGCAAGACGTCCATTGAAGAAATTAACACTCAGTTCAACACCATGGAGCAAGAGGCTAAGACTATTATGGAGGAGACCACACAGTTTTGGAAAAGTATTGTTCAGGATGAGAAACTTGATCAATTGACTACGCAAGTGCAAGAGTCAGAAGGCCACCTCACAACTCTGAAGACATCGCTGAAGGCCATGCTGCTGATGGTGCAGATCACCCGTGTTATCACTATAGGAAACTACTCTCGGTCACAGCTCGAGGATGCCTGGTAATTTAAATGTTTTTATGATTTTCTAAGTGGATCAATTCAGGTGACCTACAGGACCTCAAACTCTCAAGACATGCATGAAACTCAATCAGGGATAAGGCTTCTAACTACCACTATTCAGAGGTTTGATAATATGGTGCAGAGATGGAGAACTTATCATGCTGGCAGATTCATACATAAAACATATATATATATATATATATATATATTAATGGCTACTCATAACAAGGAAAGTACTTATAATTCAAACCATCAATATGCCAATAGGATGATAGCTATCAGACATTAATTAACATGAATAAACCTGAATAACACATTCAAGCATAAGCACATAATAGACAAGAAGTGGAAGTTGAAAATATGATAGCAAAAGAGCTTATATTAGGTCATGAGCAATATGAGAAGCTTGACAATAGTAATGGTCTACAAGTCCCCGAAGTTGAACCCTTTCAATAACACAAGTCTTAGAATTTATAGCCTTTACAAAAATATTCAGATCCTGAAAAATTGGATCTGATTTACTAAAAATAGACAAAATAATTGTTTTTGCATAATTAGGTCAAAAAACCCTAATTTAACTACTAGTCTATCTAACTGTAGAACTCGTTCACTGTTTGAACCTTCTGATAACTAAAGTGAGTACTGGGGATAACTTCCACTGGTCCTCTTTTGGATAGGTCACTATTTTACTTAGACAATTTAGTGTTGGTGACCCTTTCTTCCTTTATATCACTACAAAACTGAAGCATACCTCCCCTGATGTTGTTCTTTAGTTCCCATCATCTTTATTATTCGTCCCTGAGCTATTCATGTTTGCCCAAAACTGGTCCTTCATGGAAAAATTCGATCTTGTGCCTCTGTCTTCTTTCGGTGGTTAAGAGGCCAAAATATTGGAACTGTTAGCTGCCAAAAGTGTTGTTTTCTTTGGCTAACGAACTTCCTAAGCGTCCACCTAAGCCACCGAAATCCCTGTTCTTCAAAAATTCTTAAGCCACCTCCAAAATTATTCTTTCAAGTTTGTTTGCTTATCTTTTTATTCAACGGGTTCTATGTTAGGAAGGTTAGCAGCAGCCTAGCTTGATTCTGGAGGCTGAAGGCTTACTGCAGCTTCAGCTAGGGTTTCTAATGTGAGGTGAGTGCTAGGGTTTGGCTTGTCATCCTTCATCTGCAACCTCTAAATCCTAATCATTCTATACAGCCTTATGTTGTCCTTCAAGTATCTTTTGTTTAGTCTTTTTAGAAAGATATACCTTTCTCTCATCTCTAGGTAAGAGTTGTGCAACAGCTTATTCCTCTTGGTCAATGTAGCATTGTTTCTCTTTATCTCTCTTTCTAAAATTTCCATTTCATACACTTTCCATAGCAACTGATTTATCCTTTGTGTCTTGGTCTTGCTAGAGGAATCCTTCTCTGCTAGTTCATCTTGCTCTTTTGGTGTAGGTGATGGGAGTTCTTCAATTTCTGCTACAACTTTCACTGCTAGGTCAGCACCTTCCTCTCTTTCCTCTTCTGAATCTGAGTAGGGCAGGTTCAAAATGTTCCCACTAGGTGCTGTGACTTCTTGGCCCTTTTAATTGAAATCTAGGTTTCTTTTGACTTGCTTGGCTTTAGAAGAGGAAGGAGGCTGTTATGCTGTTGTTGGGGATATATCCCTTTCTCTTCCGTTTCCCACTCCTTGGTGTGCTAGAATTTTTCGAAGGAGACTTCCCCTTTTCTTTTGGCTATAGGCCTATTTCAAAGCCATTCCAAAACAAGAAATATTCCCATGCCATATTTCTCCTCTTCAACAATTCTTGGATCAGGAGTTGGATAAGACCATGATGAGACAATCTTCTAGCAATCTTGGTTGGCTGAGCCTTCACCTGGTGTGCCATTTTTTCCAGACTCCTGTGTAAGTAGAAAGGTAAATTCAGTGGGATTTTTTCTGTGAAGTGGTTCATCAATTTAAAATGGTAAATCATGTCCCTATTGTACCTCCCTTCACAATTTATGTAGACCACAATGGCCTTTAGTAATTTCTTCCACCTCTCTTCTAGCCAAGAGGATGGGACACTTTTCTTCCACACCACCCCTCTATAATCAGGCTTCAGATATGATCTGAACTCTACATCCTTTGTAATGGTGGTTTTAAACCACTTCTCCCTAGTGCTAGGGAGTTTAGTCACTTCAAAAATTAGGGTTCCATCTATAAAAAATTCTTCCTTACCTATAATTTCCTTGGAGCCTTGAAAGAGAGAGCAAATGCCTCAGCCACCTGCTGGTGTGAACCTTGAATTTTGTCACAAAACTTATAACAGCCAACATCTTTGAATAACTGGCAGACTTCTGGATGTGCCTCCAAGTACCTGATGTCTCCCAACTCTTTCCTGAGAGCAGGCCCCTCCTTCTTCATTTGTTGAATGTACTCTTGGGTGTCTGCAAAAAAAAATCAATTCAAGTTCTGTGGAAGAGTGTTTTAGCAGGATGACTCTCAGAGATGGTTTCTGGTAGTGAGGATTCCTATAATCAAAGGTGGTGTGTACTAGAGGATTGGGCACTGATTATGAGGGTTTTAACTACATGAGAGATGCTTAGGTGAGAGGACGATGGATTTGGTTGATATTCAATAGACCCCCTGCCTGAGACCCCCTGCCTAACAATCATGTTTAAAGCAACCTGGATACCCAGTGGAGATCTTCTATAGTTCCTTGGAAAGATGGAAGGAAGAGTAGGGTTTCAAATCACATCGGTCCTCATCAGCTTAAGAACAACCTCATCAATCATTTACTTACACCTTGATGCGGTTTTCTGTCTTTTCGGTGGTTTATCGTGCCCTATGATGATCGCTGTTGTGATGACGAGCCTTGATTTGATAGGTTTTTAACTGTTTCTTCTTTTGGCCTTTTCGGCGGTTAAGGGCCCCTAGGAAATTTTCTGCTAGAAACCAAAAACTAGGTTTTGGGTGGCTAATGAAATGCTGAACTATTTACCTAATCCACCGAAACTGATTTCCAAATGGCGCTGTAAAACTTGGCTTTCAGTGGATTATGGTCTCTCCAGATATCTTCTTTTAACAGCCGAAAGATAGGCCTTTCGGTGGCTAATAAACCATCAAATATTTCTCCTAAGACACCGAAACTAATTTTTCCCCAACGCCTTTCACTTGCTTTCGGTGGTTAACACCCTCCTTCGACTGCTTACTAAGCTGCCGAAACCAACACTTTTCGGTGGCTAATGATCCGTTTGAAAGTCTTGCCTAAGCCACCAAAAGTGATTTTACTCAATAATCGATCGGACTAGCTTTCGATGGCTAACCCTGATCCTGTGTTAAACTGTTAGCTACAAAACAAAGCTTTTCAGTGGCTAGTGAGCTGTTAAAGACCCCGTCTAAGCCACCGAAAGCTAAAACTTCCAATTTTCTCAAATACAGCAAAACCAGAGACCCTCAATTTGTTGGTCATCTTTAAATATTTCATAACATGACTCGAATTCTTCATCCTATCAAAATAAATTTATTTTGGGAGATAACATCTGGCTCCTACTTGGGGATGGGAACCTTCCTGTGAGGTCCCAAGAACCCCAGACCAAAATGCCTTTCCTTGAAAACAACTAAAAAACTTAACACTATCATTTACTATTCTATTGGGCATGGAGTTTATTCTATAAGCAAAAAAAACCTACTAACTAATAATTTACAATAACAAGGCCTCAGAGCCTCATATAAAATAGAGTTTTAGAAATTGTCCACTCACTGGGCCATCAAACACCTCCTCCCCTTCTAGATTCTGCAATTTGAAGGTGTTGTTCTTCTGTACCTGAGCTATCACAAAAGGGCCAATCCATAGAGAGTCAAACTTTCCATGTTTTCCCTTGTCCTTCCTGACAGTATCCCACCTGAGGACCCAATCTCCAACCTGAAAGTTGTCCACTTTTTCCCTTTTGTCAAACATGACCTTGATCTTCTATTGACAGGCTTCTTATTTTCCTATCACTTTTTCCCTGACTTGCCGCAACTCCACCAAATCCATCATCCTCCTTACCATATCATTTGGTTCATCTTCCTCCTCTTGAAAGAATTTTGCCACTGGCGGAATTAGCTGAATGGGAAAAATGGCCTCAATACCATAAACTAATTTTAAGGGAGAAGTCCCTATAGATCTTTTGTATGTTACCCTATCAGCCCATAAAGCAAACTTTAGCTTAGAATCCCAGCTTTTCTGATTTGTCTCCAATAGTTTTTTGATGATCCTGACTAGGCTTTTATTGGATGACTCAGCCAGGCCATTTCCTTGAGGATACTAAGATGTGGAATGCACCAGCTGAATGCCCATTGACTCACACATTTTAACCAATGCCCCAGCTTTGAAATCTGGTGCATTATGAGTCACTAACCTTACCGGGCAGCCAAACCTGATAAAGATATTCTCATATAAAAAATTCATGATGACCTGATGAGTTGCATTCCTGGTGGGTACTGCCTCTATCCACTTTGTAAAGTAGTGTGTGGATACTAGGATCCATTTATGCTACACATTGGATGAGGGATTTATTTCACCTATGAAATCCAGACCCCATTGCTAGAAAGGCCCATTCACTACAATAGGCCTAAGGGGAAAGGATCTGAGCTGCTACTTCCCTATAAATCTTTAGCACTGGTCATAGGCCCTCACAAAGGTACACACATCAGCAAAAAGGACTGGCCAATAGTACCCTTCCCTCAGAATCTTGTGGGCTATGGTCTTCCAGTAATGATGGCCTCCACATGTGCTCGAATGAAAGTGATGCATGGCCTGAACTAATTCCTCTTTATCTAGACACCTCAACAAAACCCCAGACAGATCTTTCCAATACAACAGTTTATCAACTATACAAAATTTAACAGAATTTAGTTTAAGAGCTCGTTCTTGATTTGGAGTGAGACCAGGAGGAACTTCTACTTTTTGCAGAAACTGAATAATACATGAGTACCACTCACATGAAGACAAGTTTTCGGCCACTTGTTGAATGCCATTCTGATCCTGAACTACTTCTGCTGTTACTACAGTTTGTAATTTTGCTGAATTGACACAAGTGAAGTTTATCCCCATTAGTTCACATTTTTCTTTAGCCATGAGTTTGTCCAGACCTTGGCCTCTTACTAGCTTGGTGGGATTTACCTCTATGTCAAACTCAATAATCTTGGAAATCCATTTAGCTATCTTTCCATCAATGTCAGGCTGGGTCAAAACATCCTTCGCAGCAGCTGAAGGGACATATGCAAGGACTTTTGCATGTAGAATGTAAATCCTAAAGGTTTTTAATGACTTGATGAGACCATAAGCCTATTTCTCAATGGGATCATACTTCAGCTCAACATCCCTCAATGCCTTGCTAAAGAATGCAATTGGATGATCAAGACCTTCATAATATTTTTGTAATAGCACAATTGCCACTGTGTTATAGGATGCAAAGGAGAATATGTAAAAAATCTTGGTATAGTCTGGACTAATCAGGGTTGGGGCTTCCATGATAGCCTTCTTGATGTATTTGAAAGAGCTTCTTGCATGGTCAGTCCATTTGATTTCTACATCCTTTTTCAACATAGATGTTATGTGCTTTACCAACTGAGAAAAGTTAGGGAACAACCTCCTGACAAAATTTATCTTACCCAAAAAGGACTGAATATCCCTTTTTGACCTAGGTATGGACATCTTCTGGATTGCATCAACCCTAACCAGATCAATCTTCACACCTTTAGCTGAGACTATGTGACCTAGGAGTTTCCCCTCATTGAGTGAAAATTGGGACTTCTTAGGGTTGAGTGATATCCCAAACCTCTTGCATTTCAGAAATACCCTCCTCAAGTGCTGCAAATGTTCATGATGGCTGTGAGAGTAAATAGTGAGGTCATCCAGGTATATAAGCACAAATTTATCTTTCAATCCTAGAAAATCTAGGTCCATGGCTCTCTGAAAAGTGGCCCCAGCATTCATCAGTCCAAATGGCATTTTGGCATAAATGAAAGTTCCCCAGGGAGTGGTAAAAGCAGTCTTCTCTTGGTCATCAAGGTGCACAACAACTTGGTTGTATCCAGAGAAACCATCCAGAAATGGCATGACACTAGCCCCTGAGACTCTTTGCAACAGGTGTTCCATCTTGGGTAGTGGATAGTTGTCTTTTTTGGAGCACTTGTTCATATTTCTAAAATCCACACATAACCTAATCTCCCATTCTTCTTCCTTACCACCACTAAGTTTGCCATCCACTTGGAATACCGGAGGGGAATTATGATTTTGGCTTTGAGGATCTTATGGATTTCTTTTTCAATCACAGGTAGTAGGAGAGGACTGATGGATCTCAGCTTTTGTTTGAAAGGGATGGTTTCCTTCTCCAAAGGAATCCTATGTTGGATGATATTGGTGTCATAGGTTTTCAGGTCACTATACTCCCAGGAAAAGATACCAACAAATTGTTTTATCAAGCCACAAAATTTGGACCTCTGATTAGAAGTGAACTTAGTGGAAATATTTATAAGTTTTGGATGGCTTTGGCTACCTATGTTTTGCTCTTAGACAACAGGGTCTTGCTCCTTTTTGGGAAGGCTTGAGAGGGATATCATTATGATAAAAAATCTCTTCCAGGGGTACCAGACCCCGAGGTATATAATTGCTGGGTAATTGGACAATATTATGATCAACTACTTTATCTTTCAACTTGAGTTGTTGGGATTCTTCCATGTTTAAGTTTTCCTGATCTATATGCATATCAAAAAATTCATCTACTAGCTGAAGGAATTTACTAAGCTCATCATCATTCTCAAATAGCTTCCAAAATTTTACATTATCTGGCATGGAAGGTCTGTACTTGACCTGAATATCATAGCTGAGCCTAGGAGGTAAAGGAGGAACAAACAGAATTACAGAGACAACCAGGGAATTAGCCAGGTGATTCAAAGCCCTAGGTATGCATGACAGTTCAAAAAACATAAAGGAGTCTCTGAGTTTCCATACCTCATCCCTGTAAACCTTTAGTCTAACATTTTTTGCTTGAAAGGTGTTTTTGACCTGCTATATAATAAGGTCTGCATCTCCAAATATTTTCATGCACATGATCCCCATTTCCTTGGCAGCTTTCACTCCTAACAGCAAGGATTCATAATATTCTATACTGTTAGTGGTTTTAAAATCAAGCTTATAAGACAGACGAATATTCTCTTTGGATGGAGAGATCAATACTACACCTGCACCTGATGAGTTTTGAGTGCTAGCCACATCAAAATACATGTTCCAGAGTAATGTGGACACTTCTTCGGGCTACTGACAGGTGGGCTTAGTAAGATGGACTGGTGTTTGCTGGGAATCATCTATTTGCAGAATGCATGACCCAAAATCTATGTCTACTGCATAGATCGGGTGGTTCATTGAATTATTTTCATTGCTTATGATGTAGGAAAGTTGATTCTCTCTGTAAATCCTCTTGGTCTCCCCTCCAAACATTGGGATTGTAGCATATGTAAGGTCCATCTGAAGGGTGCTACCTAGCCTTTTATTCCATGATCGAGATAGTAAGAGGCCAAATTTAGGAGGGATATCAGCCACAACAATGTCCATCACGATGATTTTTGAGGGTAGTTGAGATAGGTTTACAACAAGGTCTTTGATGAGGCCCAAGCACTTGACCTTTTTGGAGTCAAAGGAGAACAGATCATGGTAGGGTTTTGTAATGCTGATACCAAGCTCATCCATCACATCTTTTGGCATTAGGTTATGGGAAGCTCATGAGTCCAGCAGATAGTTATGAAGGACTTTATCATGGATATTCAAGGATATGTAGAAAGGTGGGCAAGAATCCTTTAGCTCTTCAATCATAAGGCCTAGGGTTACAATAGGTTTATCATCTTGAAGATTGACAAAGTCAGTATCAATATGTATCTTTGGCTGAAGAGAATTCAGTATGGAATATTTGAATGCATCATTTTGCGTTAGCTCTATTAATGGGAAAGGGATCTTCAATTTCTGAATCTCTGACTCAAGGTTGAAAGAATAATGCAGTCTATCAGGAAACCTTACCTCTTGTACTAGAGCCTTGAGTTGGAAAGGATTAGGGCTTGATGAATGTACTGGTTTTTGCAATGGTTTGGGAATGACAACCATTTTCTTTGGTAAGATACTATCCTTTTTAGCTGGTGCAGCAGGATGCTTTGCCAGAACAACATTTTTCTTAGGGGGAGAAACTAGCCTGGACCTCATATTATACCCTCCTTGACCATCTTCCCGATATACTGCTTCCTCACTGATCTGCTCATCAATTAGGGCTTCCTCATATTCTACCTGTGTTAGAAAAGAATAGTCAAATTCATCCTCCATGCAGTGGATGTTGTCTTCAACCTCTCCTTCTTCCTGAATGAACTCTGGTTCTTCTTCTAGTACAAAATTATGAAAAAGATCTCTGATTCTCTGATCTTCCACTTGATCCCTTTCCCTTCTGAGGATCTGAACTGGGGGGTTGCCTCTTTTGTAAGGGATAAAATTTGGGTTTTGGGGAACAAAATCTCTTAGCCCTTTACCCATCACAGGTATCTGCCCTCGGTCCTTTAGCTTAGACATTTCAGTAGTCAAATTATCTAATAGTTTGGCCATTTTGTCAATCTTGTTCTCTAATGAAGAAGACCCAAAAGGGTCTGCGGGCTGCTTCTTCCTATCTATCTTTCCTTTGACGTTCTGAGATGCCACAATGTTAGATTCTACCTCTAGGGAAACATCCTGCATGAGTGATAGTGATGCATACCTCCTCTCTCTGAGAAGCGGGAAGAAATTAGAGTCAAAGGCATTTGCATAAGTTATTCTGGCCGAGGTATCAGTGAGCTTGATATCAGTGGGGATCTTGCTGTACATATTGTTAAACCTCTTGGTGAAGTTGGAGACAAACTCCCCATTCTCTCTTTTTAAGTTTCTAAACTCGGTGATATAATAGAGGTGGTCTCTCCTCTCTCCCCAATGCTTTAGAAATATGTCATCTATGGCTTCAATGCCTGCTACTGATCCAGCAGGCAGTTCTTTGAACCATTTCCTATCCTGGCCATCTAGGCTCTGCACAAAAACCCTAGTCCACACATCTTCCTGTTCTATATTTATGTTCTCAGCATAATTGTAGAATGCCTCTAGATTTTCTTCAGCTGTGAAATCTCCTTCTCCTATAAATTTAGGCATGTATTTGAGATAGTCTCCAGTGGGCATGGCCGAGAGGGGGTTAGGAAAATTCAGGGGGGCATACCTAGCTACTAGGATCCTTTCCATTTTGGTCAGAGGGGTAGCCATATTGGAAATAGGTATGGAAAGGGTGGAGGAAGGTGCTACTGATGTAGGTGGTAGCTGAAAGGGTGATGGTGGTAAAATTATCCCAGTGGAGTCACCAGGGATTGGATCTTCACAAGCAGCAGTGTTTGAAGATGACCAAACCCTGAAATTTTCTAATGTATTTATAAATTCCTGAGAATTAAATGTTTCAGCAGAAGAAATAATAGTAGGAATATTTCTTGAAACACCTGATGTAGCTTCCTTTGCAGCACTGCTGGTCTGCCTTAGTGAAGCCCTAGCTCTTCTTAGAATCTCTTCTATATCTGAAACAGGTGTTGCTGGTGGCCCTTAAGGGTTTTCTCTGGTACTTGGTCTTCTTGAAGCCACCTTATTTCAGTGGAGTCGCCAGATAGATCATTACAACTAGAATAGTGTACAAACTTTGTCTATCATCAAAGAAGTATCTATGTCATCTCCCAGGGAAGCCGAGCTTCAGTCTCCTCTCCCTGGCAATGGCTCCAATTTGTTATCACTCCAGGAAACTCCTCTAGGTTGCATCTCGAGGATGCCCGGTAACTTAAATGTTTTTATGGTTTTCTAAGTGGATCAAGTCAGGTGACCTATAGGACCTCACACTCTCAAGACATGCATGAAACTCAATCAGGGATAAGGCTTCTAACTACCACTGTTAAGAGGTTTGATAATATGGTGCAGAGATGGAGAACTTATCATGCTGGCAGATTCATACATAAAATAGATATATATATAAATGGATAATCATAACAAGGAAAGTACTTATAATTCAAATCATCAATATGCCAATAGGATGATAGCTATCAGACATTAATTAACATGACTAAACCTAAATAACACATTCAAGCATAAGCACAGAATAGACAAGAAATGAAAGCCGAACATATGATAGCAAAAGAGCTTATATTAGGTCATGAGCAATATGAGAAGCTTGACAATAGTAATGGTCTACAAGTTCTAGAAGTTGAACCCTTTCAATAACGTAAGTCTTAGGATTTATAGCCTTTAGAAGAATATTCAGATCCTGAAAAATTGTATCTGATTTACTAAAAATAGACAAAATAATTGTTTTTGCATAATTAGGTCAAAAAACCCTAATTTAACTACTAGTCTATCTAACTGTAAAACTCGTTCACTCTTTGAACCTTCTCATAACTAAATTGAGTATTAGGAATAACTGCCACTGGTCCTCTTCTGGATAAGTCACTGTTTTACTTAGACAGTTTAGTGTTGGTGACCCTTTCTTCCTTTATGTCACTGCAAAACTGAAGCATATCTCCCCTGATGTTGTTCTTCAACGCCCTTCATCTTTATACTTTGTCCCTGAGATATTAATGTTTTCCCAAAACTGGTCGTTCTTGCCAAAATTTGATCCTGTGCCTCTTTCTACTTTCGGTGGTTAAGAGGAAAAAATATCGAAACTGTTAGCTACCAAAAGCATTGCTTTCAGTGGCTAATGAACTGCCTTAGAATCTGCCTAAGCCACCGAAATCCCTGCTCTTAAAAAATTCTTAAGCCACCTCCAAAATTATTATTTCAAGTTTGTTTTCTTATCAAAAGGTTCTATGTTAGGAAGGTTAGCAGCAGCCTGGCTTGATTCTGGAGGCTGAAGGCTTACTGTAGCTTCAGCTAGGGTTTCCAATGTGAGGTGAGTGCTAGGTTTTGGCTTGGCATCCTTCATCTGCAGCCTCTGAAGCCTAATCATTATATATAGCCTTGTGTTGTCCTTCAAGTATCTTTTGTTTAGTCTTTTTAGAAAGATAAACCTTTCTCTCATCTCTAGGTAAGAGTTGTGCAGCAGCTTATTCCTCCTGGTCAATGTAGCATTGTTTTTCTTTATCTCTTTTTCTAAAATTTCCATTTCATACACTTGCCTCAGCAACTGATTTATCCTTTGTGTCTTGGGCTTGCTAGAGGAATCCTTTTCTGCTAGTTCATCTTGCTCTTTTGGTGTAGGTGATGGGAGTTCTTTAATCTCTGCTACAACTTGCACTGCTAGGTCAACACCTTCCTCTCTTCCTCTTCTAAATATGAGTAGGGCAGGTTCAAAATGTTCCCACTAGGTGTTATGACTTGCTGGCCCTTTTCATTGAAATCCAAGTTTCTTTTGACCTAATTGGATTTAGAAGAGGAAGGAGGTTGTTTTGTTGATGTTGGGGATATAACCCTTCTCTTCCTTTTCCCACTCCTTGGTGTGCTAGACTTTTTCGAAGGAGACTTCCCCTTTTCTTCTGGCTATAGGCCTATTTCAAAGCCATTCCAAAAAAAGAAATATGCCCATGCCATATTTCTCCTCTTCAGCAATTCTTGGATCAGGAGTTGGATAAGACCATGATGAGACAATCTTCCAGTGATCTTGGTTGGCTGAGCCTTCACTCGGTGTGCCATTTTTTCCAGGCTCTTGTGTAAAGGTAAATTCAGTGGGATTTTTCTTGTGAAGTGGTTCATCAATTTGAAATGGTAAATCATGGCCCTGTTGTATCTCCCTTCACAAGTTATGTAGAACACAATGGCCTTCAGTAATTGCTGCCACCTGTTTTTCTAGCCAGGAGGATGGGACACTTTTCTTCGACACCACCCCTCTATGTTCAGGCTTCAAATAAGATCTGAACTCTACATCCTTTGTAATGGTAGTTTTAAACCACTTCTCCCCAGTGATAGGGAGTTCAGTCACTTCAGCAATTAGGGTTTCATCTATCAGAAATTCTTCCTTACCTATAATTGCCTTGGAGCCATCGAAAGAGAGAGCAAATGCCTCAGCCACCTGCTAGTGTGAACCTTGAATTTTCTCACAAAACTTATAGCAGCCAACATCTTTGAAAAACTAGCAAACTTCTGGATGTGCCTTGAAGCAGACTAAAACTCTAAAACCCACATGAATTCCGAAAATTAACCACAATAAAATTGAATATTGAATGATGATTTAATTACAATGATGAGAAGACCTTTTATAGGTCAAAATACACCGTTTCACTGAAAGGGTGTGATCCTATGTTTTAATTAATACTACATTAATATTAAAATAATTGCTCGTAATATTATATACATAACGTTGCCACCGTCTTTTAGAATGCTTTTACGTCAAAGCAAGGGTAAGGACGTGTATTGTTGACGAAACTGTTCTGTCTCCCATGATGCGTCTTCATCTGGAAAATTCTTCCACTTAATGAGATATTCCTTGAGTGTTCTAGAATAGAGTTTTATTTCTCGGATTGCAATGATTGCCTCGGGTTCCCAAATGACCCTTCCTTCGTCAGCTAACATAGGAAGTATTGTTTGTACTGTTTGATGTTTACCCAACATTTGTTTGAGACATGATACATGGAAGACATTGTGGATACGACTTTTATCATGTAACCGTAATTTTTATGCCACTTAACTAATATTCTGGATAATCTTGTACGGTCCATAGAACTTTGGGGCCAACTTGAGTTTCCCTCCAATTTTAAGGGATACCTATTTATAGGGTTGGAGTCTTACGAATACCCAGTCTCCTACTTCAAATTCTCTTTCGTTTTTGCGTTGATCTGCTTGTTGCCTCATGCGATTCTGTGGCATGATTAAGTTATCCTTTAGTAATTCAATTGTTTTTTTGGATTTCTCTAGTTGGTTCCTTACTTTTGGAACATTAGTGTCATTCATAACTAACTCCTTCGAATTTGGAGGTTCATACCCATTTAACGCTTGGAAAGGGGTCATTTTTGCGGAGGTGTGGTATGTTGAATTGTACCACCATTCTGCTAAGTGTAACCATTGAGACCAATGGTTTTATTTATCTGTTATGAAACAACGTAGATAAGATTCTAAGCATTTATTTACAACTTCAATCTGACCATCTATTTGGGGGTAGTAAGCTGAGCTCATATTGAGTGATGTACCCATTTGTTTAAAGAATTCCCTCCAAAATTTTCCATTAAATTTTGCATCTCTGTCGCTGACGATGACTTTCGAGAAGCCATGCAGTTTGTAGACATTTTTGCAAAATACTTCTGCAATTTGTTTCACCGTGTCTGTTTTTTTATTGCCACGAAATGATGAAATTTGGTTAATCGATCGACCACAACAAGGATCTTGTCCTTTCCTTCTGACGGAGGTAACCCATCGATGAAATCCATTGATATCTTTTCCCATTTCTGGTTTGGAATGTGTAGGGGTTGGAGTAACCCCGGGGTTAAAAACTTTTCACCTTTGTTTCTCTGGAAATTATTGCATTCTGCCACATATTGCTGGATATCTTTATACATTCCCTTCCAGAAAAATGACCTTCTTGCATTATAATAAGATTTCAAGAATCCTATATGTCCGGCGGCTGGTGAATCATGGGATTCTTTTATTGCTTTAATCTTGAACTTAGAGTTTGAGTTCAAATAATTCCTCCCCTTATACCAAAGAATATCGTTTTTCCATTCAAACTTGGGGTCACGGTTGGAGTTGTTAATTATAGTGCTTGTTTCTGGGTCCTTGGCATATTCAATTCGTATTTCATTCAGCCATTCTGAAATTGCAACTGATATGGAGTAAGAGGTAATATCCTTATCTTTTCTGGAGAGTGCATCCGCGACTACATTTTCCTTCCCTTTTTGTGTATTATTTCCATGTCGAAAGCAACAATTTTTCTATCCACTTCTATTGTTTTGTGGACAACGTTTTCTGTTGAAGTAGGTATTGAAGACTATTATGGTCTATGCAGATCATGAATTTTCTCTCTAAGAGGTATTGTCGCCACTTTACCAATTCCTGCATAATTTCCAGCATTTCTTTATCACATGTATACTTCAATTGTCCTTGCTTGTTTAATTTCCTGCTCTCAAAAGCTATCGGGTGTTCATCTTGCATTAATACTGCTCCCAAACCATAACCTGAAGCGTCACATTCTATCTCGAATGGTTTGGAGAAGTCTGGGGTAGCTAATATAGGTGCGGAGGACATAATTCCTTTTAAGGCTTCAAAATGTTTTTTCGCTTCTTCATTCCAATGGAATGCATTCCTTTTTAGAAGGTTGGATAAGGGTGCGGTTCTACGCGCATAATTCCTAATGAATCTTCTGTAGTATCCCGTTAGCCTGAGGAATCCTCTTAACTTGGAGATGTTAGTAGGGTTGGGCCATTATGTGATGGATTTGATTTTTTCTGGATCAACCTTGTCTCCTTCTTTAGATATTACGTGGTCAAGATAGCTCACTTCTTCTTTATCGAACGTGCATTTGGACATCTTGGCGTAGAACTGATTTTCTTTTAAAATAGAGAGCACCTGTTCTAGGTGTGTGAGATGATCCTTCCATGTCTTACTGTATATAAGGATGTCATTGAAAAACACTAATACAAACTTCCTTAGGAATGACTAGAATAGGTTATTCATGGTTGCTTGAAATGTCGCTGGGGCGTTAGCCCAAAAGGCATTACCTTAAATTCGTAATGTCCCTCATGGGTTCGAAAAGCTGTATTCGCCACATCTTCTAGGCTTACTCTAATTTGGTAATATCCTGACCTTAAGTCTAATTTTGAAAAGTACCTTTCTCCATGCAGTTTGTCCAACATTTCATCGATAAATGGAATGGGGAATTTGTCTTTAATAGTTATTTTGTTTAGTCCTCTGTAATCAATGCATAGCCTAAATGATCCATCCTTCTTTCATACCAGTACTACTGGTGCAACATAAGGACTTCGACTTTCTGTAATCACTCCACATTTTAATAAATCATGGATTAATCTTTCAATCTCTATCTTATGGTGGTGTGGATACCTATAAGGTTTAACATTGACAGGGCTGGATCCTGACTTGATTTCGATGACATGCTCGATCCTCCTTTTTGGTGGTAACTCCATGGGGAGGTCTTCGAATAATTTTTTGTATTTTTGGATTAATCCTTGGATCTCTGGATGATCTGGTTTAACTACTTCTAAATTTAATAATTCAATCTCCTGGCATTGTATGACATATGCCGGTGCTCCTTTTTGAATTAGCTTCTCCATTTTGTGGGATGACACAATTTGCGTGCGAGGGGGTTGGAACCCATATAATTTGTATCTTTCTCCTTTCCATTTAAACTTTATAAAGTGTTCTTGGTGGTTTGCTGAGTAGGTACCTAGTGTTTGCAACCACTGAAATCCTAATACTGCATCAACTCCTCCTAAGGGCACTGCGTAAAATTTTGACTCAAGGTTATAATCTTGTATTTGCAGCTTAATTTTGTGGCATTTTCCTACTTTTTCAGTCTTTTTTCCATCTGCTACCATTACTTTCATGTTGGGTACTGGATATATGAAAAGGTTAAGCCTCTTTGCAACACTTACGTCGATGAAATGATGGGTGCTTCCTATGTCGAATAGGACTACAACATTGTTATTTTTTATATGCCCTTTTAATTTTAATGTTTGTGGTTGGTGTATTCTTGTTGTGGCTGCAATTGATATTTTGGGAGTTTATTCATCTTCTGAATCTAACAAAGGATTTTCGATATCAAGAGTTTCTTCTATGTTGGATTCATCGCTATCTAACTTGTCTTTTTCTTCTGCTTCACATTGATATAAGTTCTTGGTGGTCTCTTTTTTTAAACATCTGTGTCTTGGGTCCCACTTCTCTCCGCAATACTTACAGTTTCCTTCTTTAATCCATTGGGATTATAAGGTGGTTTTTTTGTCATTCCTTAGATGTGGTGGCTGGTATTTGGTGTTGGTTCTCGTATTTGGAATAGACCTTCTATCTTTGTCATGGTTTTTTTTCCACGTTTTTTTAAATTTTTCCTCAATGATTTTTGCCTTGCGTATTTCCTTGTCTAAGGTTGATACATTTAGTAGCTCTAGTTCATCTCTTCTATAGGGTTTTAGTCCGTACACATAAGTTTGGAGGCGTTGACTGTCTGTGAGTTCTGGCACATGTGTCGCCAGGGCTTCCCATTCGTCTGTGTATTCATCGACATCGCCTTTTTGTTGTAGTCTGGTAAGTTTTGCGAAGAAGTATTTTTCTTTTAAGTCTTCAAACCTCTTAAAGAAATTATTTTTGAATGTTTTCCACTTGTGCTTAGTTGCTTGTGTTGTAACCTTCCACCACATGTACCAGTTGTAAGCCCGCTCTTCTAGTTGCATAGAGGTATATTTTATTATTTCCTCGTCAACTGTGATATTGTGTATGGAAAAAAATTCTTCTGCCTTGTTGATCCATGCCACACTTCGTTTTGTGTCTCTATTGAATTTTGACAATTCTAACTTGGGTTTCATTTGATATCCATTCCTTTTTGGAGGAGAAAGTGACTGCTCATGATTTGGAGAGAGATCGTGATCGAACTCTTCTTGTGAACTTCCTCTTTTGGGAGGAATTGTATTATGATGTCTTGAATTTGAGGATGGTTGGTCTTCCTTTGACATATTGCACACTAATGTAGTAATTGTATTTTCCAAATGATGCTTGAGTTTGCTTAACCCGGATTCGAACAATACTGTGATGTTTCTTTTTACACCTTCCATCTCCCAAGATACTAATTCGTTGACTTCTTTTTTGACAGTCTCTAGTAATTCGATTTTGCTTTTGTGTAGTTCTTCTTCGATTTGGTTGAGTCTTGAGTGTAAACCCTCAATATTTTTAGAACCTTGGGCTTGGTTAAGCTCTAATTTCACCATTCTTTCTTTAACTTCATTCATTTCTGCCATTTTTCTTGTGCAGGGAGGAATTTTGTTTTATTAAGAATGGTGAGGTTTAAGGAATAATAATTAATTATTATATAATAAAATATT
>LPNX011130106.1:323641-355075 GCA_001517045.1 Pseudotsuga menziesii
ATGCCTCCAGGTAGTTTATGTCACCCAACTCTTGCATGAGAGTAGGCCCTCCCTTCTTCATTTGCTGAATGTACTCGTGGGTGTCTGCAAAAAAAAATCAATTCAAGTTCTGTGGAAGAGTGTTTTAGCAGGCTGACTCTCAGAGATGGTTTTTGGTGGTGAGGATTCCTATAATCGAAGGTGGAGTGTACTGGAGGATTGGGCACTGATTATGAGGGTTTTAACTGCATGAGAGATGCTTAGGTGAGAGGACGATGGATTTGGTTGATATTCTCAAGACCCCCTGCCCAACAATCATGTTTAAAGCAACCTGGATACCCAGTGGATATATTCTACAGTTCCTTAGACAGATGGAGGGAAGAGTAGGGTTTCAAATTACATCGGTCCTCATCAGCTTAACAACGACCTCCTCAATCATTTACTTACACCTTGATACAGTTTCCTGTCTTTTCGGTGGTTTATCGTGCCCTTTGATGATCGATGTTGTGCTGACGAGCCTTGATTTGATAGGTTTTTAACCATTTCTTCTTTTGGCCTTTTCGGCGGTTAAGGGCCCCCAGGAAAGTGTATGCTAGCCGCTGAAAACTAGGCTTTCGGTGGCTAATGAAACACTGACCTATTCGCCTAAGCCAACGAAACCAATTTCCAAATGGCGCTGTAAAACTTGGCTTTCGGCGGATTGTGGTCTCTCCAGATATCTTCTTTTAATCGCCGAAAGATAGGCCTTTCGATGGCTAATGAACCATCAAAGCTTTTTCCTAAGCCACCGAAACCGATTTTTCCCCAACGCCTTTCACTTGCTTTCAGTGGTTAACGCCCTCCTTCGACCACTCGCTAAGCTGCCGAAACCAAGACTTTTCGGTGGCTAATGAGTTGTTTGAAAGTCTTGCCTAAGCCACCAAAAGTGCTTTTACCAAATAATCGACCGGGCCAGCTTTCGGTGGTTAACCCTAATCTTGCGTTAAACTATTAGCTGCCGAAACAAAGCTTTTTGGTGGCTAATGAGCTGTTAAAAACCCCGCCTAAGCCACCGAAAGCTAAAACTTTCAATTTTCTCAAATATAGCAAAACCAAAGATCCTAAATTTGTTAGTCATCTTTAAATATTTCATAACATGACTCGAATTCTTCATCCTATCAAAATAAATTTATTTTGGGAGATAACAACCCCGGCCACAGAATTGAAGGATCTGCAGCAACGAGCTGACCGAGCACAAGAATGCCAACAAAAGCATCATGAGCAGCTCGAAAAATTCCAAGAACTCTGTGGTGAGTTGGCTATTAAGGCCGTCGCCATGCTCCAGGCCATTTTAGAGAATCAACAGATGGTCGACAATAAGGCTAGTGAGGAGCACCCCGTCTAACAAACTTTGACTAACTATCAGAGTATCGCCAGTAAAGACCAGCTGTAGGTTTGGGAAATTGCGCAGCAATTTGCATATTTTAAGGACAAGACTTCGACACACACCTTGTCGACTTGACGTGGCTCGAGGGTGAGCCACAAAACTATGTTGGGGGCCTGTTGGCAAGGGGTTTGGGGCGAGTGAGTTGCACATCATCGCGGTAGCTGCGCAAGCTCACGCGGTACCACGCAAGGGAAGATTGGCGCGATAAGCGGAAGAATAACCGCTTTTTGAATATTTTATGTATATTTTGACCAAGTTTTGTTGCAATAGGTCAGTAGTGGTTAGAAGTCAGTTAGTAGTGGACCCTTGATGTAAAGGCATAAGCCTATTTATAGATCTATTTTGGGGCAATTGGAGAGGGTGGCAAGTGGGAAGTTGTGAGAAACTCTATGTGATTATATGTGCGACTGTATGGGATGAGATCTGGTGTGATCTATTTTATGGATAATTTTCTGTCTTAACCATGATCTTATTCGGGTTTCATCGCGATGTATGTAGTCTCCGGTTTTGGAGAAGAACTATGTAACGTGGTAAATTTGCACAAGATTGATATGATGCACTAAGTATGGTTCAATCCTTGTCTATTGATATAGATCTGTTAAGATGCTGCGACTCTGTTTTGTTACAATGGCATAATATAGATGTGATCTAGTTTCTTTCTGCTACATCTATGAGATCTGTCGCTTTTATGTCGATGCAATCTGTGTTTCTGTAACTATTTGATGCGCTATGAGTAATGATGTTCCATGAATAATGCTACGATATTGTGATACTGTGTGATAATTGCATAAGTTATGGTGTCCCTCCACTGGATCCCCATATCCTCCTCCCCCACTGTCAGAAACTCAATTTTGATAGCTCTGCCTTGAACGCCTAGGGTGAGACCTCGTCTGCTCCGAAGACATTGCTGGACAAGGTAAAACCTATTTGGGCCGGTGCTCAGGGAGATTGCGCTACAGGGCGTCGATAGAGTGGGAACCCCTATCAACAAAGCTTTGTTGGTGGGCTTCACCAACACATTGCGGTAAAGGAAGTAAGGATAACAGTTAGTTAGGACCCGTCACAGTCACAAGAAGACAATCCTTTTGAGGATCATCCAGTGGAAGTATCTCTGACTCGACATAATCGAAAGGTTCAAGTGTTGCCTAAAGAAATTGACTTGGGCACACTTGAATACAATATGATGACTCAGAACATCAGTTATGCCAATGTCGACCTCTCTGTGTTGCCCATGTTTCTATTACATAACATTCAGTAGGATGTAGTCAACGGGATTAAGGCAAGGGAACATATGGTATATAAAAAGTCGAAGCACGCAAAGACTACCATATCTTCTCTTCAGACAAAATTGGAGGACACAGATAAGCAGACACAACAGTGGCAGCAGGATAAGCAGAGACTTGAACAAGCTGTCGCATTTTCAATACCTTGAAATTCTAGAGGTGGGAGTTACACCCGACATGCTCCCAGAAGCTCGGGTCATTAGGCTAGGGAAAGTGGCTACCGACTTCCTCTAGCAAATTGCAGAACCAGAAGCTAAGATGCTTCCTAGTACACCACTTGAAGTACTGGAAGAGAAACAAAAGCTAGTGGGTAAAATATGCAACAAATTTAGGAGGTTGAGGCACTTTTTGCTAAGGCATATGCGCATGTTTCCCATGGCTGGGAATCCTTGATGGATGATGTTGAGCTACAGAACCTAACAGAGCAAATTCATGCAACATAATCCAATCTAGTCGTGTTAAGGAGTTCGTTGAAAACATTTCCTTCAGTTGAGAAGACGAGTAAGGATACTGAGTTCAAAGTCTTACAACAACAAGTCGCCAAGCTTCGAACACAACAACAATGAAGAACTAATTGTGTCGCAGAGCTTCATGTCGAATAAGAGCAGGTCACAATGACCATTCATCCAGTACATGCACATGTGAGATAGGATGTGGAGGAGACAAAAGTACAAACTTTGGAACCTATCAATTCCGAACTTGTGGAGAAAGTTGTCAAGGTAAAGGCCTGATGTTCAACGATGAGCAATGGATGCAATGAAAGTCTTCCAAGATTTTCAAAGTAAGCTGAACATGACAGAGGTGTCTGGGTGAAGCAGCTCTAGATTAGCCACAAGTGAGTGTTGGGGACCTATTGGCCCTAGGGAACTGTGTAAAGTATGGTCCAGAATTTTTGAGGAATTTGGTCACAGTGTTATTAGAGGAAATTTGGGGTCTAAAATGGGCTTTATAAGAAAATGTGCCAACAATAAATTTTGTGAGTTGGAATTCAAGAACCAATAGAATTTCAATAAAATGAGTCAACCATAATGGTTGAATGGACATATTTGTCATAAAAGAAAACTACTTTTTTTGTTTGTATTTTTGACATATCTCCCCGTGTTTTTACTCAAATTTCAAGAGGGAGAGCTCATTGGATGTGGAATTTAATTCCGCATCCAACGAGTACCCACACTGCATGCTTTTGACAGACCCCGTTACCCCAAAAACAAGAAATTCCTAAAAAAAGTGATGATGATGTCATCATTATGGGTACTAGGCGCGAGATGTAAACTCGGCCATGAGAGCCTATAAAAATGTAAAGGGGATTCTTGAGTAGGATGATCTTGGTGAATCGTAGTCTTGAGTGGTTTTGGGGTAGATTTTGTGTAAGTGTTGGTCGAGAGTATGTTTTGAGAGCATTTGTAATTTTGTATCATGTAGTGTGAATGATGAATACGAGTCATGAAGGGTATGTAATGTTGATCTGCAGGTTGTTTGCGCGGACATAGTGTAATTGAGTTTTGATGAACATGTATGCATGTTGTGTGCGTAGACCAAAAGCGTTGAAGATACAACTTATGCTAGATGAAGAGCGCTTTTGTGGTTTTTTCTCGTATGGGTTTCCACATGAAAACCTTTGTGTCAATGGTGTATGTGTATTTTAAGTCTGAAGCTTTGCGATTTTGCCGCGTCTAATAATGCTTATGATGAAATGGAATAATAGTAATTAAAATGTCGTAGATATGATTTAGAGTTGTATGTTATTATATATTGTTGTTATTTGTCGATGATTGTTCCCCGATCTGCATCTTTGGGTAGTCTGTCGAGTTCTACCATGGAGAGATCCCCTTTTATAACCTGGTTCCTGTAGTCCCTATAGGTATCTTAGGTGGGACTTCACTTGCATTGCAGGTGTTGTCGACAGGGCTATGCTCTATCGAGTCAGTGCCTTGGGTTTTGTTGGTTTTGGGCTGAAGGTTGAACCTGGGTTAGTTGAATCGAGCCAACACTGAAGCTTTTTAGGCTAAGCATTCTTTGCACAAGGGTTTTGTTGTTGCTTCTCATAAAGTTGGGGTTCAAGCCTTTTAAGTTATTTGAAAGTTAAGATATTGATGCAAATTGTAAAGATTAATCATAAAAAAAAGGTTTAATATGTTATATTTTAAGTGGTTAATTCAATTGGTTGTTATAGATGTTACTAGACATTTCACAAATTTCATGAAGTAATCTATATATTTAATCTATAATTACTATGAATTAATTTTGTATTAATTTAAAACACTGCAAATTTAATAGTATTGTTTCAAGTAATAAATCTAAGTTTTATTTATAAACTATAAAAATAAATAAATAATTTGCATATGTATATGGATCCATAAAAGTTTAAAAAACAAATTATTGAATTAATTAATACTTTCAAGGTCTCCCAAAATTTTGGCCCGTTTTAAAACAACTTATTATTACAATTAAAAATAAAAAAGATAAAAGTAAAATTTTACGTAATAAAAAAAAACTGAAAAAAAAAAAAACAAACAATTTTAAAATTGACTTAAGACAACAACTTCCAAAGCTCGTGGCTCCTGCAAGAATGATGAGCATTCTCCAAGAATTCTGGTCAACTAAACACAGTTATATATTAACTGTCCACAGTAGTATTTGTTGGTTGTTGGGACTAAATGAGATATATTGGGTTGCCCATCAAGAAGGATCTCCTCAAATGAAATACGTACGTTGAACAAAAATTTCGGATATTTCTACCAGTTTGTATTGAGGAGCTGCAATATGTTATTTTCAGGTTATTGAGTAAGTGATATGGTGTGGGCCAGGCAGCATGGAATTAGATTACATCATTCTAAGTTCGGATATTTCTACCAGTTTGTATTGAGTAGCTCCACAATATGATTTTTCCAAGCTTATTTTACTAAGCTACACTACACCGTGTGGGCCCGGCAGTAGATTACATCATTTTAAATCAATCATTTTTTTTAAAATTTTAATTTTCAGTTGTAAAACTCGAGGTCAAGCATGTGAGTACGGGACTTTTGTTTTTGTTTCTGTTTTATTGATATATAATTTTTAATTTTATTTATAAATGTTTTCTATTATATGCTACATTAAACTTTACCTTGTTTTTTAGTTTTATTCATATAATAATTTATAGTTTTATTTAAAAATATTTTCTTTTATTTTTATCAATATAATAATTTATATTTTTATTTAAAAATGTTTTCTTTTAATAATATATATATATATTAAGTTAAACTATTAATAAAAAGCAAAAAAATAACTATACACTACTTTTTCTATATTCAATTCCATTTTCATAATTTAGTAGGTGTTGAGGCCTGGAAATTCGCAGGCAACAACAACAAAGGATTCTCCCTAGTCAACATTCCCAACTAGTCCGTGACTTTTTGGTGTAGGGAATCCGTCCGGTTTGCGGTTCGGCTACCGTAGGTCAAGTAACAAAAACAAAGGGTTTTACCGGTTGCGGCCTGGCCCACCGTACATATTTTTGTATTTTTGACTTTAAGTATGATATGCAAGTGCCTATCTAAGATGTAGATTGATAAAGAATGCAAGGAGTGGTCACAATGTGATGTGCAGGTTCTTACCTCTCGTCTTAGACTCTCTCACATCTAAATCGCACACAACTAGAAAAAACAACACTAACTAAGCTGTCCCTAGAGAGCAAGATATTAATTCATGAGTAAGGTAATATTGTTCACATTTTAAGATAAATCACGGATAGCTGTTCTTAGAATCAAAACACATAAACATGAATAAAAATATACACAACAAGATAGCTCATCAACCGTTAAAACCTCCATTACTCATAGTGGAAATTATCACATAATAAACCAGAGAACATTCAAATGAGAACATAGGTTCAGAAAGTTAGAACGCTCTCATAGTTAATGAAACACAGTTGAAAACGAAATAGTTCTCCTTCAACATTGTTCATTTTATCACATTCGAACATTCCACACAGCACCTTCTCCAACAGGCAAAATTTGTAATTTATTATTGTAAAACAATGTAGTTCCTTTTACAACAAATGTTTCACAAGTTTCTCCAGGGAAAAAGCCCCCATTCCCTCTAACATTCCTATCTTTATGAAAAACCCTAAAAACCGTTGGGCTGCCCCTCTTGGGTGACCTTTGGGCTCCCCAAACTGTTTAATCTCACAATTTTGTCCTTTTGTGAGAGCTCATGATTCATATAACACGTTACATTTCGGATTTAGACTTATGAGTACTTCATAAAACGGGACCAGCTCGACAACAGATGAACCTTTTCCAAGCCTGGGCCTCTGTTGCTATTGATTCTGCTTTGTTTTTTATTTGTCCTTTTTTTTTTAAAGATCCCGTTGATCTCAGAACATCTTCGCCTATCACTTTGCAGCCAACTTCCTTCTGCTTTGTCCTTCAGCTATGTCGTCTTTGCAGCAGTAATATGGAGAATCTTCTAAGCCTGTCTGCATTTAAAATAAAAATCATCATTAATTTGGACTGCATCTTTTCAACAAACGTAAACCATACTAACAATAAAACTAAGCATCAAAATGAGGCCCTGTACTGCGCTTTCATCACGAAAACCTTAACAAGAGTCACAAACCATCGCTGCCCACAAAGGGGGTTAAAAACTCACAAAACAACAGGAAAAAACTTTATCGGCGGCTTGAACCATTAAAACATCGGCAGGATAGTCTTACTCACATCCACAACGACGGGCTTTAGACGGACAACGAGTTCCGTGGGACCATTAAGTCTATCGGCGTTGACAAGACTAAATGCCAAAGCATTGGGCGGAAAAGCTCCTTGTTGGTGAACAGAACGACATAAACGTCGGGAGGTTAGTGCATTACGTAGCCGCAATGGTGGAAGATGAAAAGACTACGGGCTCCGCGGCAAATAAACATATCGGCAAAAACCGTAACAAAACATCGACGAGTGGAGCAGTTATATGGCGGACATTTAGTTCACTCGAGAGCCACAATGGCAGAAAGCAGTCAGGCTACAACCTTCGATCAAAGTCATACACTTTCCGATATGGCGTAGAAACATCATGAAAATGTTAAGTGTTCGGAAAAACTTAGGGTTGTGCAGCGATCTCAAAAGCTTGTCTCATCTCCAAAACACCAGCTTCATAAAGATAACAAAACCTCGACTTAAACTTCAACCAACCTCCGACAGCGCAAAGCAAGTCAAAATAATAACATCACAGCATCGAAAAAGTCAAATCTATTCGTCAGAACAATCATCGTTCAGCTTCCGCAACGGCGGCCCCGTAGGGAAATATGGCTCTGATGCATTGTTTAAATGACCTCAGAACAACCAAACTAAAGAAATGTTAAGTTCCAAAAGACTTTCGGCTGGGCAGCGATGAAAAAGTTTGTTTCACCTCCGAAACAACGACGAAAATGAGAAATAGACTTCTGATATCAAAGAAAGAAATCATAGATCAAAGGACAACATTTTCAAATTAAACTTCAAATTCCACAACCCAAAGCAGTTTTAGACATTAGCAATTTTCCGAAAAACATGAAAACAGTTGATCTCAAAACAATTCAAACTTGTAGCAGAGGGAAAACAAAATAGAGATCATGGATCCAAACAATTTTTAGGCAAGATAAAATTAAAAGGAGGGTCCAAAATTTCAAAAATTTGGGAAAAACAGTTGCATCTGCAACAATTAGCGACTACCTGGTGAACCTATATCTCTGGACAATTTCTTCCTTAAGTAACAGACTGCTTAACAATAAAACCAACATGTTGAATTCTTCTAGATGTCTGGATTTCCCAAATGGAAAATACATGTACTTTTAATCATTGATAATAGTCCAATTTAGGAGAATGGAAACCAAGATTTCCAAGTCAAGATAACTCTTTTGAGGCTAGGAGATGAGTTTCATTTATTACCTCTGTCTTTAGGTAGCTTCCAGCTTGGACACCACCGGTTTGTGACATATGGTAAACATAAATATTCATTTGTTCCTCATTCCCATGCCATTTTGTACTTTTTGTGCTTTTGGACTTTTTGTCCTTTATGAGTCCTCCTGCTTGCCTTTCTTTCTGAATTTTTTATTCAGGCTCCTCTATCCAAGTGTCCTTTTGTGTGAGAGATGCATTTGACTTTCAGCTCATGGACGGAGAAGAACTTTGGCAATTTTGTACTTAAATGATTCAGTACTTTGTTTTGGTACCTATTGCTTTCATAGGAGTTTTTGACTCTTATCTGCCTTTTGGCTTTCAATTCTTGACATGGGATCATTTATATATAATATACTGTTTACCTTGTTTCCTTTCCGTGGGTCTTTTGCTGTCACTCTCTAGGAAATTTTTAAACGTGAGATGGATGGAGTCTCAAAATAGTATTCCAGACCTTTTGATCCTGGTTTATTTTACAAGGATTAAATAGGACTTCAATGTGTTCATAGTCGTTCAGGAAAATTGCTAAACTAGAAGAAATTCTTTCGGATAAAACAATAGTACAAAGTCTTACACTCAAGGAATTTAATTACTCCAGAATTCTGATGCTCTCCATGCAACCAAAAGTTTGCCTCTTTTTTATTGAAATCAATCAAAATCTAAACTAAAACAAAACAAAACAAAAATAAATCAAAATAAACAGCCAAATCAATTTATTTATGTACAAGATAAAAGAACAAAAACAAAACTCAGGAAAAATAAGGTTTGAGAACTAAACCATTAGCTGGCAAGTTCTCTTCCCACCCCTGTAAATCTTGCAATTTATAGGTTGAGGGGCCGAGTTTTGCCGCAATCTGGAAAGGGCCTACCCATAACTGTTGAAATTTCGTGTGTTTTCCTTTCTCATCATGGGGGTGATCCCATTTGAGAACCAAATCTCCCACCTCAAATTCTTTTGTTCCCGCTTTGTGCTTATCAAACCACCTCTTTACTACCTTCTGTTGTTGTTTAAAACATTCTCTGGCCCTGGATCTAGACTCTTTTGCCTTCAAAAGATTATGTATCCTCATTTGCAAGACTTCATGACCTGATCCTCTGGATTCTTGAGCGATTATGGAAGAAGGTAGCATGATATTGGGGGGTAGAATGGCCTCTTTTCCATAAACAAGGGTATACAGGGACACACCTAACGAAGTCTTGGGGGTGACCTTATCAGCCCAAAGAGCATTTGGTAATGCTAAGTGCCAACTCCTCTGATTTTTTATCACCGTCTTTTTTAAAATCCTAATTAGATTCTTGTTCGTAGATTTAGCTAAGCCATTTCCCTGTGGATAGTAATTTGCAGAGTAATGCAACTTAATTCCTTTCTCATTAGAAAATGCAGTTAATCTAATCAAGGAAAAGTAAGTAGCATTATCGAAAACTAAAGAAATTGGAACTCCAAACCTGGTCATAATATGATCTTGTAAGAAGTCCATGACCGCATCTTCATTTAATTTATGCAACGGAATGGCTTCAACCCAACGAGTGAAGTAGTCGGTTGTCATCAGAATATATTTATGTTGCAAGAAAGAATTTGGCTTTATCTCTCCAATGATGTCCATCCCCCACTTCTCAAAAGGTTCTGTTATCATTACATGCTTTAATGGTCCTGCTGCTTTAACTTGTCTTCCACCACACCTTTGGCAGATGTCGCACTTTCTGACATGGGCATGTGCATCTTTGAACAATGTGGGCCAATAGTATCCAGCTCTGATAATTTTATGTGCTGTTGTATCTCTAGAGAAATGTCCTCCAGCAGGCCCATCATGTAAGTCTATCATTACCTTCTTCGCATCTTCTTTCTCTAAGCATCTAAGAAGAACTCCATCATAATTCTTTCTGAATAATATTCCTTCAACAATATGATATGAGGCTGATTTAAGACACAGTGCTCTTCTTTTCTTAGAATTCCAATGTTTTGGTAACAATCTTGCCTGAAGGTAATGCACAAGGTCTCGATACCAGGAGTCCGAAGCTGTGAAAAGAGGACATACATCCATCAAATGTAACTCAGCTTCGTTTTCCCAGTTCTGTTCTTCATTGTCTTTACTTTCAGTCATTAGTTTGCACAATCCCTGCCCTTTACCTATGGAGGCTAGCTTGAATTCGAGGTCATACTCCTATAGAGCTGTTACCCAGTTGCCTCTTCTTTCTCCTAACTCTTTTTGTACGAAAAGAGACCTCACAGCTGGGTGTGGAACAATTACCTTTGTCCGGTTCTTTAGTATGTATGGCCTGAATTATTTTACCGCTTTGATCACAGCATAAACTTGTTTATCGACAGCTAGGTAATTCAATTCAGCCCCTTGCAGACTGGTGCTCATAAATGATATGGGGAACTCATCTCCCCCATCTTCCTTCTGGGTAAGCATAGTTGCTAGTGAATCATCAGATGCGAAAGTGTACAAAATAAAATCTTTCTCAAAATCTAGAATTTTGAGGGAGGGTGCGTGCACAACAGCTGTTTTAATTTTACTAAATGCATTCTTCTCTACATCAGTTCACTTGAAATGTACACTTTGTTTTACCATTTGCTGCAAAGGTTTAACAATTTGAGCGAAATCTAGCACAAACCTTCGCACAAAATTTATTGTCCCCATAAATGATTACATGCCCTTTTTATTATGGGGTAAGGGAATCTGTTCGATGGCTTTGATCCTTTCTGGGTCTATGGAGATCCTCTTCTTAGAAACCACGTGACCCAACAACTTACCTTCTGTAACGGCAAATATGCACTTCTTGGGGTTTAGTGAGATACCATATTTTCGGCAGCATTCAAAAATCTTCTTTAGATGAAATGCGTGTTCCTCTTTTTTCTTTGAGAAGATCGTGATGTCATCGAGGTATGCTACAGCACTGCGGCCAATTAGACCGCGGAAATCTATGTCCATAGCCCTCTGGAAAGTAGCTCCAGCGTTTATGAGTCCAAAGGGAATCCTTGTGTAAGCAAAAGTTCCCCACCTGGTTCTGAATGTCATTTTTAGTTTGTCTTCTTTGGCTACTAATACTTGATTGTAGCCTGAGAATCCATCTAATAAAGAGAACAGTTCAGAACCCGAAACCATTTGCAATATCTGTTCCATGGGTGGAACAGGATAATTGTCTTTATCTGAAGCGCGATTTAAGTTTCTGAAATCCACACATAGCCTAATTTCTCCATATTTCTTCCTTACCGGTACCAGATTTGAAACCCATTCCGAGTGTCTAACCTTGAATATAATTCTGGAATCCAATAGTTTCTTAACTTCATTCTGGATTAAAGGTTCTAATTTTGGATGCATTTTCCTTAAAGGCTGCTGATAAGGTTTGATTCCAGATCTGATGGGGATAACATGTTGGATTATATTGGTGTCATATGTCTTCAGATCTTCATACGTTCAAGCAAAAACATTTTTGTATTGTTTGAAAATATTGATAAACTTATTCCTTTCACCCAGGGAGCAACATTTTCCCAAATTCACATATTTAGGCTCCATTTCAGTCCCCAAATTAATCAACTCGAACTGTAGAGACGAGCTATGAGTCTTCACATTCGCTGGTCTTCTAAATTTGTCGTTTAAGTCAAACATTCGTTCTAAAGTCCTGACTCCTTTAGGAATAAAATTATCGAATTTTAGCTCGGCTTGATGCTCTTCATCATCAATAATTGCCCCTTTGAAGGTCTCATCATTTGTCAAGCATTCTATAATTTTCTGATCATCATTGAACACTCGTAGATTGGTAATCATATCTGGAACTGAAGGCCTGAAAAGCAATTCAATAGAGCACCGATTATTAGAGGGCACAAGCCTCGTAGCTGAGGTGGCCAACAAGTCAGCTGCTGCATTCTTAAGTCTTGGAATTGATATAATGTTAAATGCATTAAAACCTTTAAGTAAATCCCACACTTCATTTTGATAAGCTTTTAAATGAGGAGAAATGCAATGTATTTGATTTTGAATTTCTTTTACAATTATTTCAGAATCTCCAAACACTTTCAGATTTTTTGCCTTTAATTCAATTGCCTTTCTTAGTCCTTGAACTAATGCTTCATATTCAGCTGTGTTATTGGTACATTCAAACTCTAACCTACATGAAAGAAAATGTTTGTTTTTCTTAGGGTCAGTCAGGACACAGCCGGCTCCTGACCCCTCTAAAGTTTTAGAACCATAAAAGAAAAGCATCCAAAAATCGCTATCCACTACTGTGCAAGAATTAACGTCTACATCTACAGCTAATTCTACTATTTTACAATCAATTTCATCAGCCTGTGAAAACCGAAGGGGATCAGGCTGAGCGTCTGATGTATTGCTGGCTTCTTCCGCTTGATAGTTTCCTAGTTCTAGCTTAATAAAGTAATTTCCCAAAATAGAATCCGCTGGTCCATTTTTACCTTCGAACTGAGTAACATTGTATTTCATGTGGGGCTCCCTCAAAACTTTAATTTGATTTGGGCTTCCTTTATATGGTAGCCACAAATGCGACCAGTCCGAGGCAAAATATCCGTTTATCTTTGCTGACCAATCTCTGCTAAAAAAAAGTCCATAAGCTTCCGGTATGTCAACCACCACAATATCAATGAATTGACACACCTTATCATTTGAAGATAAGCGAATGAGAACATCCTCCACAATGTCATAATCCATCTTATGTTCTATGAGATTCGATTTAACATTATTTATTTTTTCTTCGTTGGGCTTAGTAGGCATGTTGACCTGTCTAGGATTTTGACTGGTGATGGTAAATTCCGGAATTTTATTAGTTGAGGAGTTGTTTTGAAATTTCTTAACATTCTTTTGAAGTCTTTTGATCTTTGGGAGCATTAGACTGTTTTCCTTAATCAACCCCTGGCTTCTCGTCGTTACGTTTGTTTCCAGGATGCTCTCGTGTCTCAAATCCTTTTCTTCCTCGCCATCAAACAACAATACACAGTCCCATAAAACCATGGCTTCATCTTCCTGTTTTTCTGTTGATTTATTGTTGTCTTTCTCTTCTTCATCGTTATCTTCAGTTAATTTGGAATCCAATAGCTAATTCATAACCAACGTCATTGAATTTATCCATTGAGGACAATTCTTTTCAGAATGGGGTTTTTGGTGGAAAGTGCAAAAGTTATCCATCCCTACCTCTGTTAAGTTCATAGATGCAGGGCTGTGTGGAGGGGGTTGGGATTGATTGTTATCTTCCCTTTTCTTGTAATAAGGCTTATATAACTTTTGAAAGTATATGATTCTATTAGAGAGCTTTTGCATCATCTTTTCCATTCCCTCGAAATTTGGTGATTGCTCCTCTTTAGGCTTAGTAAACAACAAAGCCTTCCTCCCAACATTTTTTTCTCCTGACCATTCAGGATAATCTTCGATGCTTTCTTTTTTAGCCTCTGCTCTCTTCGCTTCTTCATAAGTCTCCGCTAGCGTAGGTTTGGCCTTCATTTTGGCAAACATGGCCAACTCGGGTCCTAGGGCTGAGGTATAATATTCAATCAGAACTTTATCCGAAGGTTTGTCAGCTTCAGAAAAATTCTTAAGATAGGTTGCGAATCTTTGGGTAAAACTATGCACCTTCTCTTTTCTTTCTTTCTTTAAGGCGCATAGTCCTTTCATGAGAGCTGCATGAGTTTTTTGGGTTGCATACTTACTTCTAAAAACCCTTTCAAAGGTATCCCAATCTGGGATAGAGTTTTCAGGCAAACCAAAAGACCATGACGTTGCTACTCCTTTAAAGTTGTGTGGAAAAAGTATACAAACTACATCCTAATGCTCCCCAACCCTTAATCCTTCTACTTCCAAATAAAAACTTTGTAAATGGTCATCTACTAGCATCTTCTCATTTGGATCAAACTTGGGCAGCATCTTTTCAAAAGCTTGAGGTAAGTCATGCAACGGAGGTGTTAAGTTCAAGGCTGATCTGGCTTTCCAAGCCGGTGGTGGATTTGGTGGGTTAGGTGGCTGGTTTGCATTTACACCTAGCATGAGTCAAGGTGGAGAATGAGAAGGTGAAGGAATAAGAGTCCGCACAAGAGAACAATAAGGTGTGTTTGGGCCTACTTGATTCAAAGGCTGAACAACAACCTGTAATGCTACTTCTACTAACTCTTCCCAATCTCCAACCAACACTGAATATTCCAAGATGGGACGGTATTTCTTCTTGTATTTTCTTCGAGGTAAATCAAGGATAATGGGTAATCCTCCAATACTCTTTACATAAGCCCGTGTGTGTCTTCTCAGATCATTTACCATTTGGTTTTCCACAGCAAACAAATGTTCTCTATTCTCTTCAGTATTTGGATCAAGAAAAATGATTTCAAAACTATCACTGGTGGAGTAATTTCGAGGAAATGGATTTCCCCGGCCAGCCATGCACTGGCGACCCTCCTTCTAGCGCCATAAACTGTTGAGGCCTGGAAATTCGTAGGCAACAACAACAAGGGATTCTCCCCAGTCAACATTCCCAACTAGCCCGTGACTATTTGGTGTAGGGAATCCGTCCAGTTTGCGGTCCGACTACCATAGGTCAAGTAACAAAAACAAAGGGTTTTACCGGTTGTGGCCTGGTCCACCGTATATATTTTTGTATTTTTGACTTTAAGTATGATATGAAAGTGCCTATCTAAGATGTAGATTGATAAATAATGCAAGGAGTGGTCACAATGTGATGTGCAGGTTCTTACCTCTCGTCTTAGACTATCTCACATCTAAATCACACACAACTAGAAAAAACAACATTAACTAAGCTGTCCCTAGGGAGCAAGATATTAATTCATGAGTAATGTAATACTGTTCACATGTTAATATAAATCACAGATAGTTGTTCTTAGAATCAAAACACATAAACATGAATAAAAATATACACGATAAGATAGCTCATCAACTGTTAAAACCTCCATTACTCATAGTGGAAATTATCACAGAATAAACCAGAGAACCTTCGAATGAGAACATAGGTTCAGAAAGTTAGAACGCTCTCACAATTAATGAAACATAGTTGAAAATGAAATAGTTCCCCTTCAACATTGTTCATTTTATCACATTCAAACATTCCACACAGCACCTTCTCCAACAGGCAAAATTTGTAATTTATTATTGTAAAACGAAGTAGTTCCTCTTACAACAAATGGTTCACAAGTTTCTCCAAGGAAAAAGCCCCCATTCCCTCTGACTTTCCTATCTTTATACAAAACCCTAAAAACCGTTGGGCTGCCCCTCTTGGGTGACCTTTGGGCTCCCCAAACCGTTTAATCTCACAATTTTGTCCTTTTGTGAGTGCTCATGATTCATATAATGCATTACATTTCGGATTTAGACTTATGAGTACTTCATAAAATGGGACCAGCTTGGCAATAGATGAACCTTTTCCAAGCCTCGGCCTCTGTTGCTATTGATTCTGCTTTGTTTTTTATTTGTCCTTTTTTTTTAAGATCCCGTTGATCTCAGAGCATCTCCGCCTATCACTTTGCAGCCAACTTCCTTTTTCTTTGTCCTTCAGCTATGTCGTCTTTGCAGCAGTAATCTGGAGAATCTTCTAAGTCTGTCTGCATTTAAAACAAAAATCATCATTAATTTGGACTGCATCTTTTCAAAAAACGTAAACCATACTAACAATAAAACTAAGCATCAAAATGAGGCCCTATACTGTGCTCTCGTCGCGAAAACCTTAACAAGAATCATAAACCACCACCTCCTACAAAGGGGGTTAAAAACTCACAAAATGGGGGGAAAAAACCTTATCAGCGGCTTGAACCATTAAAACATCGGTAGGATAGTCTTACTCATAGCCACAATGGCGGGATTCAGACAGACAACGAGTTCCGTGGGACCATTAAGTCTATCGGCGTCGAAAAGAATAAATGCCAAAGCATCGGGTGGAAAATCTCCTTGTCGGCGAACGGAACGACATAAACGTCGAGAGGTTAGTGCATTACATAGCCGCAATGGCAGAAGATGGAAAGACTATGGGATCCACGGCAAATAAAAATATCGACGAAAACCGTAACAAAACATCGGCGAGTGGAGCAGTTATATGGCGGACATTTAGTTCACCTGGGAGCCGCAATGGCGGAAAGCAGTTAGGCTATAGCCTTCGATCAAAGTCATACACTTTCTGATATGGTGCAGAAACATCATGAAAACGTTAAGTGTTCGGAAAAACTTAGGGTTGTGCAGTGGTCTAAAAATCTTGTCTCATCTCCAAAACAGTGGCTTCATAAAGATAAAAAAACCCCAACTCAAACTTCAACCAACCTCCGACAGCGCAAAGCAAGTCAAAATAATAACATCACAACATCAGAAAAGTCAAAGCTATCCGTCAGAACAATCATCGTTCAGCTTCCGCAACGGCGGCCCTGTAGGGAAATATGGCTCTGATGCATTGTTTAAATGACCTCTGAACAACCAAACTAAACAAATGTTAAGTTCCAAAAGACTTTTGGCTGGGAAACGATGAAAAAGTTTGTTTCACCTCCGAAACAACAGCGAAAATGAGAAATAGACTTCCGATACCAAAGAAAGAAATCACATATCAAAGGACAACATTTTCAAATCAAACTTCAAATTCCACAACCCAAAGCAGTTTCAGACATTAGCAATTTTCCGAAAAGCATGAAAACAATTGACCTCAAAACAATCCAAACTTGTAGCAGAGGGAAAACAAAACATATTTCATGGATCCAAACAATTTTTAGGCAAGATAAAATTAAAAGGAGGGTCCAAAATTTCAAAAATTTGGGAAAAACAGTTGCATCTGCAACAGTAGGATACATCAATATTACTTTAAATACATGTCTCTTCTACCAAAATAATAAAATACATATCTCTTCTACCAAAATAGTAAACTTCCTTTTGTTTTTTCAGATGTAATAGTTGCTACTTTTATTTAGGGATGCTTTCTTTTAATGATGATAATGATTGTTTTTTTGGATGTAATGGTTTCTATTTTTATTTAGGGATGCTTTGTTTTAATGATGATAATGATAGTTATGTCCACTTAAATGTTGATTTTGGTTTATGGGATAGTAAGAAAGAAAACTAAAGAACTACTTAGTTTGCTTTAGATTTTTATTTTTGTGCTCTAAAAGCTTCGAGATGAGCATTCATAAATTACTATAATTTTGAAAATATAGAAGATTGGACACGCCCTAAATTACTATAATTTTGATAAGATAGAAGATTGGACATGGCTCATGAGAGTTCGTTCTTATTTTAGCTTTGTGGGTCTCCTTCTAAACAAAAAGATAATTTGAACTTCTAAGTAATAATATTTTTAATATCATCTATATTTTGCAAAATGACATTTTCCTCAATCCCCACATCTTTAACCAAGACATGGCATATTTATGCCAACCTAACTTAAGTCTTAGATAGTTTTGACTTAATAATATAATAATATCATATATTAAATTATACTTTTAATTATTAATAAAACATAAAACATAACTACACAATAACCTTGCTATATTCAATTCCAATTTCAGAATTTAATAATGTTACACCAACATTAGTGTAAGTGACACATATCTTCTACCAAAACAATAAACTTTAACTAGTTTTTGTTTTTATGGAAGCAATAAATTTTAAATCTTTCTAATCCTTTTTATTCAATCTTAACAAAAGAAACCTTATTAAGCAAAGCATTCTTTAGATAAGGGGTTTGTTGTTTTTTTTAGCATAAGGTTAATATTAGTGTCTTTTAAGTTATTTGAGAGTTGAGATTTTGATGTAAAATATAAGCACTAACAAATATAAACAATAAATGCATTTTTTACGTTGATAGGCATTACTTTCTTCACTTTTATCTAGGAGGTTGACCTCTAGAATTCCAAGATTGAGGCAAAGATTCTTCATCATTTTTAGGGTGGCGGGTGTTAACAGGTGCTTCTCAATGTGGTGACGAGTTGAGTCTTTACAATAACGTGACCTGACCTAAGGCAAATGTACTGAGATTTCACGCATCGATTGCGACCTGAAGAAAATTTGCTCTTTGATATGTTCATAGTAAGCTTCCTTGAAGCTTGATATCGTTGTGATAGAAGATCACTTGTCCCTCTCAAATGCATAAGACTGAAACCCACGAAATAACACTCTTCGTATCTGTCTGAACTAATAGGCGATGATATTAGTGAAGGTTGGTTAGAAATAATGCAAAGACTAGGTATGCTTTCTGGCTATGAATTCAAATAAGAATTGATGACTTTTGGATCAAAGAAATCTGTGGAGTGTAGATCATTTTGAACATCCATATCATTTTCATTTTCTTTAGGGTAAATTCCATTCTATGCGGATATTTTTAAAGGGAGCAGGGAAAAACCTATGACTCAAAAATTATCTTTCATGGAACTGAAATAGTTTTTTCCGACCAATGGGAGAAAACTCATATAAAGTGAGAACTTTTCAAGGATTTAATTGATAGCAATGAAGAGACCTAAAAGACTCTACAACATTGACAAAATTTGTAAATTCTGAAAGTTACTATTGGTTCCAAGCACTATCACTATAACCATTGAGTCTCTGCCTCTTCCCTGGATGATTGCAGTGTGAAATCCCCTTGAAAAATAAATTTCAAACCATAATCTCGCAATGGAAGGAATTCAAATACTTGTTATTCAAGTTAAGGTACAAACTCTCCACTACAATCCTAACATATTGTGAAGGCTATAGCAATTTTTGTGCTTTGTATGCCATGCTGCATAGTATAGACATTCAACTTCCAACTCACCACAAGCCAAGTAGTGCTTTCCTTACCGTGTGAAACCCTCACTGGGACATTACCAATGTCCTCTCTTCGCATTATCACCAAATAATTTGTTAGACTATCCATAACTATGATACAACGAAGATGACGAAGAAATAATAATAATGATGGATGAAGATCTGCAAAATTTGAAGCCAATGACCTCATTCCTGTTACTTCCATGAGTGAGCCTTTGAAAGGAAGGAGCTATGCATGTTTCCAAATAGGACCCTCTAAATTCTCATTACCAGTGGCTATGCTTTATGTGAAAATCAAAATGATTATTGTATGCCTAAAGAAGCTCACAGAATACTGCTTGCCTTTAGAGACATACTAGACAATGCATCTAAAAATGGCTTGGAGAGCCCTAGTGCTCTATGGTCAACTGGGGTATTCATACTGCATTATTGCATGGAGGAACATACTCCTCTATCATAGCATCTTGCCACACCTTCTCTTTAACTGCTTCATCGCCGCTAGAATGTGATAGAAGACAATGATGCAACATCACTCAAAAATTTCTTAGGAGGATTACTCAGCCAAAATGTATATTTAGGTACTCTTACTTGTTCTTGTGCCTCTTAAAATGTTTGGGTAAGCCATCTCGGCTTCCTGATTGATCTGGATGGTACTGAAGCCTCTAGCCTCTATTCCTTCAATTGAACCTATCTGACCTGAATACGATGTTTCTTCTTTCTGATCAGCCATTGGGAAAGCATGCTTATCTCCCTCATTGACCTTTACTTGAGGATATTGAGAGTCAAGACTTCAAGGACCATCCATCCTCATCAAATTTATCATCTCAAATTATTACGGTTTTCCACCCTACTGGAATATAGATTCGGTAAGCCTTTGAGGTCTCATTGTAACCAATAAATATACCCTTGATTCTAAAGGGTTCGAACTTAGTCCTCTTTTTTTCAAGCACATGAGTATAAATAGCACAACCAAATATACAAAATTGTGATACCTTAGGTTCTCACTAGTAATGGGGGCCCTAGTTCCTTCTATTTGACACTCAACCCAGAAAAATTCCTATATATGGTTGTTGTACATTCTCCTCGAATGTGAAGGAGAAGAATCCAACATGAATAAAAAGGTAATAAGGAGGAAGAGCATATAGAAATGGTACCTGCTTCAAAATGTAGAAAGAGGCCGAGGCCTGTTTACAAATATAAAGTCTATTTTGGTGTTAATTACTTCAGGAAGTCTTACCAAAGGGGGATTTAATAAAAGAATGATGCACACTAAGAATAAATTAAAAAAGGAAGTTAATGAATTGAAAAATGAGTTAAATATCCAAAGGTGTTAGGAAGGGATACATGTTTTTATGAAAGCGATTGAACATGAAAAAACATTTTAATCATCCATAGAGTGTGATGATGGCAAGTCATGATAGGAGAAACATAAAAAAGTTATGGATGAAGCAGGTCCTTATAAAAAGGCCATTGGGAAATTTGAAGACAGGAAGGATAAATGGAAACAGATGGAGGAGCAGCTGCAATTCCTAAAGAAACAATATGCAAACGCTGGTCTAACAATCTGCAGATGTAGAGCCATAGAGGCAGGCCGGCATAATACAATAAGAAAATCAAGGTTAGAAATCTAGAGGCTGAGTCAAAAGAATTTTAGGTTAAGGATGGATAAGGGATACATGTGTCATCTAGCTCATGTGATGAGGTCCTACTCATATCCTTCTATTGTGTATGTTGTGTATCTTAAAAGTCAATTCATTTCTCTCTTCCTTAGGAATTTTGCAGCTGATTGCATGTGTTTTGTGGAGACTAAAGACCCGTTCAAGCTACTATACCAAGTTTGTACTGAAGAGGATAAAAATTTGTTGTGTGAAGCTATCTTCACAATCTAGCAGTACCTGATGTTGGTAATTGGGACAGCAATCCCTTGGTTGGAGATGTGCAGTTAAGAGCCTTTTTTCCTTCATGAACAATAAGAACACATGGTACAAAGCTTTATCTTTTGTAATGAACAAGGAAAAGATGTAGGGAATGCATTTTAGGCCTCAACCTTCTCCTCAATACTTGTATGAGAAAAAGCTGACAAAGATGGAATAATAGGATTTTATTTCTATTTTTTAACACTAATTAGTCGTAAACCATCTCTTCTTGTGAAAAATAGATTGGCCTAAATAGGTTGCAAAGAGTTCTCTCTATTCAGAGTAGAGAATTCTATCTTCGTAATGAACAATGCAAGAGAGAGCTATTATCCATAAAGGCTTTTTATAGGGCTCTAGATAGAGTCCCTAAGTACCTTGACTATTTGAAAACACTCAGGATAAAATGGATAGGCCTCATATTTTCTTTTCCAATATTATGGACAGATCCAAGAGAGGAGGATGATTCAGGATATGGGGAATACATCATTGAATTTTTGGGCTTCAGAAGAATTAAGGAGCAGGGATAAGAATCTAAGGACTGGAGTAAAACCTACTTACTCACCCAACTACCAGAGGAGAGTGATCTTGAGTCTTTAGGATGAGTTGCAGTAGGGACCTGAAATCCCTTCAATTGGGGGAAGATGTTGGGTTCAAATATTACCCTCTTTTTTAGTGTTCATATTCAATATTCCTATCCTTTTTGTGTCATATACCATCTGATACTACAAAAACATAGGGTAGCTTAATACTATTGATCACAGAGGACTTAGGGCTCAGGAATTACTGAAGACATGAACCATTAAGGTGTCCAAGTTAGGATGATCCATAAAAGGAGGGAGGGAGGAAAAGCCAAAGCAAGATTCTAACAGAAAGGAATAAAATAAGGATTATGGCAGGCCTTCGAAAGAAAGGTAGTACTCCTAGATTCCAATATCTATATACGTCGCTTCGAACACCTCGCTCGAGAAGAAATATCTACAACAATACATATGTATATACATATTATACTGGATAGAGAAGTGAAACTTGCATATTTTGAACAATGAAGCTTAAAGGCAGTATCTCTTACTATAAGGCAGTCTCTAATCCTGGGCCTCCATGGAACTAAGTGCATGGACTAAGCTTGTGTATGTTTGAAGGCTAATTGCCATGGAATTGACTGTATGGCTTTAACTCTACTATGGCATAGGGGCATGGGACTAAGGCTAGTATCTTAAGGATTTTGTTTCCATGGCATTGGGGCATGGACAAAGAGAAAGCTTGTCTCTGGTTTTAATTCTTTCTTCTCTAGATGAACTAATAGAGATAGTGAAATCTCTCTCTTGCCGTTCTATCAAAATGATTTAGACAACAAATTAGCTTACCGCTAATCACCACTAGAGAGATAGATTTTTTTTTTTCCTAGACACCAATATCCACACATACTTTTGGAAGGTTGTATAGGATTTTAATGGAGGAACTACTAAGGTACTTATTTACATAGAACTAGTGCAATATATAGAGACTATACTTTGCTTTATGGAACACTAATCTTACCCGAGTGCTTAGGAGACTATTTTTCTTTCTCTTTTTAGTAGGGTACCTAAGGTGAACGGTTCTTTATTAAAGCTCGCACAAAGAGTAGAGATAGAGAGCTAGAGGAGGAGTTAGCTTCTGAACTCAGGATTTAGATAGAGAGCTAGAGGTGTTAGCTTATGAACTCATAATATTGAAGACTGAAGTATTGAAAATACCAAAAATCATGAGTGGGTAATCTCCTGCATACCCTAGTTTTTGTTTTTCAATTGCAATTCATTAGAAATTATACCAATCATAATATATTATAGTGCATATTCAGTATTAAAATTACAAGATCAAAGCTACCCAATTTTTTAACTAATTATAACAATCTACAGATATATAAAAAATTATTTAACACATTAATATTTATGAGAGCACATATTGTGAATGATGCCACAGTTTTATGGGCAATTTAATCACATGATTCATGGGTACTTTAATAATGCTAGAAATTTTGCTGTGATTTAGTATTACAAAAATGCAAAGTAGCCAATCAAAGCCTTTGAACCTCTGTGAGTAACAGAAGACATAAAGCAATGTTTCTATTAGCAAGAAACAAACGATTGAGGTAAATCAAGATTTATAACAGTTTGAACAATGGCATACTCTTAATACTTATTTATTAAGAAAAATACCTTACTTCTTTGCATGAGGTCATCACCAGAATAGAGATGAACAACATCCAAGACAACTTCCTCAAACATGGTATTCACTCCCTCAACTCTCACACTATTGATTTGTTTAATAATGTTGTTTGTTCTAGTTTACCCAAGCTTGGTCACTCAAATCTAAATAATTACAAAAACATCATAAGGGCATGCATTCTCCAAGATCTTCACTATAGTTATTCATTTATGGCTTTCAAACAAACTTGAAAGGAGGTGACTAAGGGGCCATGACCAAAGGACATGCAAATTTATGCTTGGAGTAGTAGACTACAAACCATATTTTCACACACACATCCATTACTGAGCAGTGAGGAGGTGAAAAAATAGTAGATATCAAAAGGGGGTGTGTTTCTAAGTCTATAAGGAAGCAATGTTACAGTCCTTATGATGGGATTTTAAAGGAGGTGTACTCCTAGATTTGTGCAGCCTAAGTACCCTTTGTGAAAAAGAAATTTCAATCCATAGGTCATAGATTCAAAAGAATTGATATAAGGGAATTCTTGTTGTTGTTGTTGTACACGTATTCTTGTTTAATAGAAGAAGCTACCGTCTTTCTTACTTCTATAAACCCAATAAACTTACCTAAGGCCTTACCATTTTTCTCCATGACCTCGTCTTCCCATAAGGTCAAGGATAAACTAGGGACTTCCACCTAGAATAACATCGAAGATGGGTTTAATTATGGGAACCAAGTCGCCAAGAAGAACCAAACCCACCCCAAGTTGAGGACCCTTCTTCCATTACTCTCTTTATATCGTTAAATTCATTGTACGATGAACTATGAAAATCCTTGAAACATGGAATCTTACTAATAAATTTGTTGTCTAGCTGTCTCTTATCCAGGTCATGAAAGGATCACAGTTTGGCCAATATCTGTCAAAAAAATAGATTAAGGTCTCATCTTTGAAGGCTTTAATGTTATTACAAACATATTTTGATGATACTTTTTGAACCTAAATAGAGCCTGATATCTCCATTATGAATTTTGTAGCATGAGACAAATTTTGGGGTTGAGAACCATTGAGTCATTGATATATCTAACCACATATTTAACTTATATCACTTAAAGAAGAGAAGCACATTTAATTGAAGAACCTAGATTAATACCCTTCAAATATGGAACATTGGATGGAGACTTTGCAGCTGACTGCCCTTTGGAAAAGGAGGGAATCTAACAGCCATAATTTTCCTTCAAAGCAGCTTATCCTTAGTTCAAGAAGGAAGGACCTGAGGCCAAGGAGGGCACCTTTATCACCATAGACACTGATCTCCTGTGGGTCATGCACAACTTGCTCATTGGCATACAAAAGACAGTGACTAAGATCTGTTGAGAAGAATGTAAGCATATTTATTGTTCCAAGTGATGAGCAAATTGCTCTCCAAGGGATCTATCTTTTTTTTATAGTAATGAAATATATTCTCAATATTGACTTGCAGCTGTTATCTATGTGATGTTGCAAACTATCTCACTTCAGTGGCATATCCCTCTGTTGGGATTTCGTTCAACATTAATACCCCTCCTCTTCAATCAGTAAAAATAATAAATTCCTCAATAACTTTCCCAACACAATGGTAGAGCCACAATGTAGGTACAATTAAAAAGTCCCAACTCAAACATTAATACCCCTCCTCTTCAATTAGTAAAAATAATGAATTTGTTAATAAGTTTCCCAATGCAATGTTAGAGCCACAATGTATATATAATTATAAAAGTCCCAACTCAACATCACAAGTAGGTTATCTCCTGTTTCTATCCAGATCCATCATAATAGATGAATACCTTATAAATTGGAGCAGGGATGACCTTGACAGTCATTGAAATACACATTCTAAGAAAAAGCACAGGATACTAGACTACCTATGAATTGGGTTTTGGATTCTGCTTGGCATTCTTTAGGAATCCATAATAATTGAACTGATAGACCAAAAATGAGGAACAAAGAGGATAGGGACTCTGAGAACAATAGATGAGAGACAAATTCAACCTGTCCATCCAACAAATGGTCAGGGAGTCTCAATCCCATCAAAAATCAACCCCCCTACCACCACTTGAACAAAAACTTATACATTTGTTGGATCCAATAGTAGTTAAAAATATGTAGAGAACCCTAGTTTATGCCACCTATACTATTTTCCCTGACTTTTATTATAGGTATTTTATAGGAACTTAGTATGCTATAGGTGCTAAAAGTTATGCTTAATATGTACTTGTATCAACAACTAATGGTGTTGGTCCTTTGACTAAATCTACCATTTCTTCCTAAGCTACTCCACAAACAATACAAAATACATCAATACATGAATGAATGCCATACAAGTTCACAACTATGTGACTGATAATGAAACAAAATCTGTACCCAGACAACAAAGTATCTTGCTGTGGGAGGATAGAATTCTTTCCAAGCCAACAGTGCAATAGAGTATAAGATTCCATAATCCTTAAAGAAGCAAACTGTGTCAAGACTGAAGAATATCCTACTGTGGGAGGAGGATAGAATTTCTTCCAGGCCAGATGTGGAAGAAAGTATAAAATTCCATAGTAAGCTTGCATGGTTTAAGGCCTAGTAGCTAACCCACATGTCAAATATTCTAGTATGGGTCCTGGGATAATGACTACCTCAGTTGGTTGACTTGGAAATCAAGTAGGGAACTAAATCTACCTCCAAATGTGATACAAAGAATGCTAGCTCCTTTTGTCAGCAATGTAAGGGAAAGTGCCAACTATGACGAACCATCCAAACAATATAACCTGAGGGGAATCCAAATATTTCTATACCATGAAGATACGATATCCCCAACATAAATACTAGAATTACATTTGGGCAAATGATTCCTTGCCAATATACTTTGCTGCTATTCAAATCAAGTGGCAAATCAAGTGTTCCTAGCTCCTCTTCCTGAAGTTCTAGATGACCCACCATGCTATTCCTTTTATAGGCCAAAGGGAGCCATAGTCACCATTAAAGACATGGAATTTGAGGCTCCCCTAGATATAATATAAGCCTCAGTGAACTCATATGGATTCAATAACCACAAAAGAGGAGCCTATTAGAAGACGAATAAGTATCTGAAGAAATAAGAGGTGCTCTACTTTGATCTTCCTCAAGATCAAGAATCTAACAAATATATGATAACCTTCACCATGATGAAGAGGGAGAATCAAGATCCGAGGATGATGATGATGGAAGCAATTGGAAGCAATTGAATCATTTACCTTCCTTGTCTCACGAGTCACATTACCCAACAATTGGGATCAAGGTGGAATTGTTGGAACTTGGCTCTAGGAATGGCTATAGATGTTTTAAGAATATAGGGGAAGGGAAGGTGAAGCTGTACACCACACATGCTGGAGAATGAGTACACACACCGCTCAGTTATTTCCATTTTTGTAAGGGATGAAAACACATCAGTTTGGGACTGCATCAGATTTGATCTATAACTATTATGAAGCTACTAATTCATTATTACAGACCTATATCAACATGTCAAAACAAACATCAGTCATAGCCTACTCCAAATAGGCCTAAAATAATTGTATCCCTTTCTAATAGGATGAACAGACCTTAGGAAATTTACGGTTCAAACTTAGAGGTCTCACAATGATCACAAATTAATCCAAACAACCTTTAAACAGTCATGGATGAGTTTAAAAATTTAACAAGTGTTCATGGTTCAGATCTAGAAGCCCACAAGGTTCACAATACATATATAGAAGGCCAAAAAGTCACGTCCCTATCTACAACAACCCGCAAGGTCAAGCAAGGTCACAAATGTCGCGACCCAACATAGAATCATCAATACAATCACATATCATCCTAGGAAGGTTTAGTAAGTTTTAGTAAGGTTTAGTAGCCCGATCAAGACTACGACCCAGCTCAAGAAAAAGAAAAGCAACAACCTCAACAATATACAGGAATTAAACAATAGAGAATCAGTACCATCAATGAAGTCCAAACAACCTCACAAGATCTTTGGTTGATAATGACAGTCTTCTGGAAGAATAGTTGTCACTGGAGGCTAGTACAATTATGCATTTTAATCATGCCAATTGATTGTTGCATTAGATGAATGTTGGTCTCGTACCAATAGGTATCGTACAATCAATTCATAGGAACCTAGTGCATAGACCATTTTTCTCTTCGCTTAGCTATGTAGAGCTCATTTATTGTTTTCAATAATGATAAGTATTTACAAAGAAAATATGCAATCAACATAAAAGAATCGAGATCCAAAAAAGTGAAGACAATTAATTCATGCAACTAAAATGTAATAAAAATATCTTTTCTCAAACCCTGAATCAATGGAAACCGATTAAAACCAATCTTGATTCAAGATACAAAAAATGGCTAAATCAAGCATGAAATGAGAACTATAAGCATTCAAGGCCCCTAACACAATATTTAACCAAAATACACACAAACTTCAAAAAGAGACAAAATGCTACAAACAAAAGCAATAAACAAACCATAAAAATTTGTCAAGATATTCCTGTTAAACACCAACATGGTTTCATGTACTTTAATGAACTCATTCTTTCTTAGCGAAAGTGTTGTCAAATTAGTTATTTATCCTTTACTGTTAGGACACTATCTATGTGAAGAGATAGCTCCTAGGCCTAACTTTCTCAAATTCCACCGTCACTTCCTGTCACATACAAGAAAGAGACAATGTAAGAGGTAAATATCAAAACATCAATATTAAAATAAGCTGCATGAAGGTAATGTAGCTCAAATAATCAATGTTACAACAAAAAAGTACAATGTAGAATCTATTTTTACCTAAAACATGACCTCAAATTCACATATAGTGATCACCAGCAAGGGTACATGGAACATATGGACAAAAATAAGACTCAAGAGTCCTTAATGTGTATTAGATCATATACAATCTTAGGTGAAATCCAATTTCCAATTCACATTTTGGCCCTGGTCCTCATTTTCGACATTTTCGACATTCGACATTCTGGCTCTGGTCCTCATTTTCCACATCAAGTTCATTAGAGATATTTGTTATATTGTTTTCTCCCCTTCTTTCACGATCTAATCGCCAAAGAGCTAATGCTCTTTCATATGGAAAATTGTCAACCTCATACTTTGTTACATATAATATTAAGCATGTATCCACATTTTTATCAAGCTTGTTCCTTAACTTTGACTTCAATAATGTCAGTGCACTAAACATTCTCTCATCCTCCACTGATCCCAAAACCATGGTTTGACATAAATATGCTAATTTGAAATATTCTGACATTCTTTCCCGTAGCAATTCGCTACCACTGAGCTTAGTCCATAATCTTGTAATTACACCATATTCTTTACTATCTGATGGAGAAAATTGGTCCTACATTGTTTTACCAAAGTATTGAGATTGATCTGTCATTTTTTCTTTATCTAAAATACCTTGAATATGTTCTTGTATCTTGGCCTCTCGACAAAAATGGCTCTGCAAAATCTTGATTTTCTTTATAAAGTCAGCTTCTAAAATTTTTGCATTTTGACTATGGTCCCAATATTGAGGGTATACGATAGACATGGCCTCCAACAATTCATCTCGAGGAAACCATTCTCTTATCTCTGATGATAGTGATTTTGCAATTTCTTTCAAGTTGTGTCTCACTGAAATTACAACAACGTGGAATCATTCTCTTCAGACGGAGCATTGTTTGGTGGATCTTCTTATCTTTTCATTATAATAAAAGGGAACCATATGCTAATGAACTGCCATACATAACATCCCTTTTTCATCAAACTTCAAAAAAATTCATCATTTTCTATATTGATTATCTTCCTCCAATTTGTAAATGCTAATCTGTAAAAGAATCTTCCATAATATACAAATTATCCAATGCGAGGCATGTTAATTTTATTGCTCTTGTGTATTCAACAATATACATCGTGCGACTCTGAGCCATCTTCATGAGGTTATTCATTTCATGAAGGATAGGAAGAATTCCAACCAATGTTAATAATGCCTCTATATTAGTTAGTAGAAATAGAACAATTTGAGATTTTTCTACACTCTAGCGATGTTCATACATCACCCCTATTGTTATCACTCCAGGAAACTCCTCTAGGTTGTAGCTCGAGGATGCCTGGTAACTTAAACTTGAGGATTCCTGGTAACACAGTAAAGAAAGAGATGGCTGAACAAATCACAACAAAAAAGCTTATACTTAGAGTAAACCAGACGAGACGCTAGATAATGGAACAGGCTCATAAATCCCCGGAGTCGAACCTTTATTCATAAAATAATCATGGGATTTATATCCTTTTACAAAACTTACAGATCCTAAAAATCAGATCTGTTTACACAAAAAATAATTGAAAGGGATAGTTTTTCCTCATTAGGGCTTCAAACCCTTGCTAACTATTTGTTTATTTACTGTGAAGATCTAGTTCACTGAACATTCTTTTAATGGCTGAAGTGGTCGTTGATAATCACCACTGCTGGTTTGCTATGAGATTGCCACCAACAACCAGTGTATAGGCATCTAATTGAAGTGCCCAATCTTGTTCAATCCGCCCGAAGCCTTTTTAACTTTGTTGTCGCAGTCACCAATCGAAAGCCTTTTCTTCTATCACATTGGTGCCCCAAGCCTGACTGCTATTGCTGTTTTGGTGCTCCAAATATCAGTGTTTCCATAGATTCTCTACCTTACTGCCGCAGTCACTAATCTAAAGCTTTTTCTTCTGTTCCATCGACGCCCCAAGTCTCCTTGTTGCCGCAGGATCGATGCTCTTTAGATCACCAGCGTCGTGATGACTTCTTCATCGACGATCGGAGGCTTTTTCCTTTATGCCATCTACTCCCCTAGTCTCAGTGCATCGACGTTCTCCATAACTAACTCATCGGCGATCAGGAGCTGTAGTAAATAATGCAGGGTGATTCCATGAAGATGGGTAACACTTTTTGGCCAAATTTGGCGATGAAAACCTGATTTTTTACTCATGTGCTAGATAGAAGCCCTCAAAACGCATATATGCCATGTGAATTTTGACTTGCAGTAAAAAAACAAATTGTAGAATATTATGTTGGCTTCATAGTGATATTTTTTTAAAAATATTTCAATGTCATTTAATGTGTGAATTTTTGCATTTAATGAACTGTGTGACCTTAAAAATTTGAAGAAGCTTATAAGTGGCTCGTGTCCACGTAGAGTAATTCAATCTTGCATTAATAATTTAAAAAAAAAAATATATGAGCATGATCTACATAAAATACAGTGTGATGTGCATATTTTTTTGTTAATTTTTTTCGCATTATACAATTATTTATTATTTTTCGAAAGTGACCACATTTGATTTCAGCATCGTTTTAAACACATATTTGTCCACGTAAAGGAATTTTTTCTATTTTTTCAAAAATTGAAAAACCAAAGATACCCTTTTGAAGAGGACACGTCGATATGTGATGTGTGCATTTTTAAGAATTTTTTGGCTGTGTATTTTTAACTCTGTGGATTTTTCTTTGAGCTGCTTCAAAGTTGCAGTGTGGTTTTCTAAGTATAAGTTTTAGAAGTAATTAAAAAATAAATTTCATATGAATTCCAAAATGCTTGTATGATACCTCAATAGAATATTCGTTGGTGAATTTATCAGTATCAACTCCGCTCAGTTATGTGCTAGGAATGGCAGGGTTTACACCTCTGCAAGGCACAGGAAATTTTTGATTTGTTTGAATGTGGGCTAAGTTTGTTTTCTTAAGCCCTCGACTGAGGTATTTAAATACCTCGGTCGAGGTCTTAACCAACCCTCGACCGAGGGTTTGTAAATCCCTCGATCGAGGGTTTGTTAAACCCTCGGTCGAGGGTTCGTTAAGACCTCGGTCGAGGTATTAGCTCGGTCGAGGTCCTAGTCATGCAAAATCCTTTGGAGCAAAAGCCCGGGAGTGAATTCAAACATTAATGACACCCCAACCATCTTTCCCACCCGAATTTTTGATCAAACTCTATATAAACATAATTCAT